>JAAGAY010141835.1:3790-46632 GCA_011801015.1 Ardeotis arabs | reverse complement strand
GTTTTTTGGGGGGGTTTAGGTGTTTATTTTTAAATTCATTTGAGGCTTAGGATAATTGTGCAATTCCAGCTTCCAGAAGGAAATGGCAGTAAGCGGAGCTGAGCGAAACCTTGAAATCAGGGCTGGTTCCTTTGGGGTCTATAGACCAAACCCTGAGGTGAGAAATGCCCCCTGCCCCCCAACCCCAGTCCCCCACCTCGCCCCTTGCCCTGTGTCCCCTTGTGCACGTGGAGCAAGGGCACACGTGCTCGTGCACGGACAGACACATGCACCCACGTGGGATGGGGCTGACGCCGGGGTCTTTGCTCCACGCCAGGGCACGGTGCTGCGGGACGAGCCCGTCCCCGTCCCCCCCAGCCCCAGCACTGTGCACCCCTCAAGGCCCAGCCTGGTGCCGGGCACAGGCAGGGGTGTCCTCGCCCACCCTTCTCCCACTCTCACGGCCAGCCCAGCCGTTGGAGGGGGCGAGGGGGCTGTGCCCCCCCACCCCAGGGGACAGCAGGAGTCCGAGGGGACGCCCAGCTTCAGCCCCAAAATGCAGGGTGGCTGTGCCTGCCCCATACCCCACGCCGCTGCGGGTTGTGTCTCCCAATGGGTGAGTTCCCCGTGGCGGTTCCTGCTTTATTTAAGTGTTTTATTTAAGCTCCAGCCTGGCCTGTTACGTGTCCTCCTCCCCGAAAACTCTTGCAAGTCCTTCGCTCAGCATTGCGAAGCGGGGGGGGGGGGGTTCTCGACGCCCCTCCCCAGGTGCCCCCTGCCCTTCCTTGCACCCAGGGCGGTGGGATGCTGGCACTGGACCCCCCCCCCACCCTTGTCCCCCTCCCAGCAGCCCAGGGTTGGTCTATGGCGCCGCAGGTCCCTGCCTCTGGAGGGCAGCATGAGGACAGAGCTGTGTCTTGGATTTATTTTATTTTTTTTTTAATAGAAAGGCTATGATTACATTGTCTATTTTACCAATACGGGTCATAACTGCTGTATTTTTTATCAGTGCTGACTTCCATACAGCTCCCAGCATGTGTGTCAAACATCATCGGGCCAATAATAAAGTTTTTAAGATATCGTAAGCCGTTTCCTGCCCCGCTCATTGCCCGGCACGCAGGGGCCATCAGCCCAGGGCTGCTCGGGGTGGGGACCAGGGATGCTCCAGACCCGGGCGGGTGCCTGTGGCCAAGGACAACCCTGGGGGTGGGAGGGTTGGGGTGGGGATTATTATTGCTCATAAATTACTTTTTCTCATAAAAAATTATTTCAGGTTACGTCTTGCAGGTGCCACCAAGCCAGGAGGTGCAGCGGAGCCCTGAGGGCTGGCTGGGGCCCAGGGTGGCTGCCCAGGGGTCCTGGGGGACAGCAGCCCCCCCCAGAACGGGGCTGGAAGAGGACGACAGTCTGGTGGCTGAGAGGACCCCAGGCCTGCCCCCACCCCGGGCTGTGAGCCCCCAGCCCTCACCCACCCGCCGCCCCACGCCCCAGCAGAGCCCTTCCCCTTGCCCCTGCCCCGCCTGGCCCCCCACCCACCTGCTCCAGCCCCGGAGGGGAACAAGTGGCACTTTGACCCGAGACCCCGGCCCTTGTGCAGCCAGAGCCTGGCCGGATGCAGGAGAAGCCGCTTTCCTGCAGCGGAGCGGCAAAAACCATCTGAGGGGACATGGCAGCGACGAGCCATCACGAGCCACGGTGCCATTAAAAAGTGCAAAACACAACGGAAAAGGCAAAACCTCCAAGGGTGCTGATTGCTACCCACGGGAGATGCGATCCCTGCCTGGAAGAACCCCTTCTCCCTCGTCCCGCAGCAGGGACGTGACCCCGCGCTAGCTTGGGGCGAGCAGCAGCCGGGAGGGGCAGGAATGGCCCAGGCGCAGCCGCGCTCGAGGGGCGCGCGCCCCAGAAATCAACTTAGCAGTGTGTGTGTATATTTATATATTTATCTCTCTATGTCTATCTCTCTCTCTCATGCAGCCCTAGCAATAGATGAAGAGCAAACAGCCAAGCAAGAGAGCTGGACGGGACAGCCAGTGTGAGGGGCGCACCCCTTCAACCGCCGGCCCCCGGCACCCCAAGGCACGCTTAAACACAGCCCTCACCTCCAACAGTGGTCTTTGATTTTTTTTCTCCTAGCTTATATTTTACAGCAGTACCGTAATACTCTACTATGTACAGAGACCTGGTGCTGCAGGAGCTCTGGGAGCGGAGCCGGCCCCGTCCCAGTCCCTACGGACACCCCACCGCCGGCACCCAACCACCTCCCAGCCCGGGACGGGCCAGCGGAGCACGGGGTGGGGGACTGGGGTCTTGCAGGAGCCTGGGAGCTGCCTACGGCTCCCGCCACCCCCTTGGCTCGCAGGGGGATCCTGGCTGTCCTGCCTCTCCCAAGGGTCCCTCCCGGCTGGGCAGGGGGGAGCGGACGGGACTGTCTCCCCCTCGAGCCCGAAGCGCAGCTCGCTGCTGGAGAGCTGTTTTCCGGCTGAGGCCGTTCTCCCAGCCATGGCGAGCCGCTGCGGGACGTGCTGCCATCGCGCTGGCCCTGCGCGTGCAAGGGACAGGCCGCACGCAGCGGTTTAACCCTCTGCCACCGAGGGGAACAAGCTGGGTCTAGAGGAGCGAGAACTAGGGCACTAGCTTTAGCCTTTGGCTTCGAAAGCAGCAGGATTAAATAAACGCCGCCTAAAAATGCTGTCCTGGGAAGCCGGACATAGAGCAGCGAGGAGGCGGCGAGCGCTGCGCGGCAGGCACCAGCGCTCCCGGATCAGCTGAGGAGCGGAGCCGAGCGGTCGTTCGTCACTGTTGGCTTCAGCTGGACGTTGGCGAAGGGGTTTCTGCAGAGAAAGAGGAAGGCAGAGTTTAGCAGGAGGGATGGCGGCAGCGGGGCCTGTTGAGGACGGGGCACCGGCACAGCGAGCAGCACCCCGGCGAGACCCCAAAAAAGCTTTTGCTGCAGAGCCGAGGCGGCTCCGCTCGCTGCAGGGGCTGCGCTTGGAGGCTGAGCCTGAGCAGAGCCGGCAGCGAGCCCGGAGCCACCAGCGCCATCCCCTCCACCGCCCGGGCTCAGCAATATTTGGGAAGGGTTTCAGCTGGAGCTGCTCTGCCCTGCACAGCCCTCGGGCCGAGCTGCGTCCCGCTTGGAGAAGCTGCTCCAGCCCCCCTGGCTGGGCTCGAGCCATCCCCACACGTGGGAGCACCCCGAGGTCACCCCGCTCTGCGCCGTCCCACCATGGGAGACCAGAGGTTTGTGGCTCCCTATCTGCCGTGGGACACGGGGGGACCCCTGGCCAAGAGCTGAGCTTGCAGCTCAGCGCAGAGCGTTGAGGTGACGCCTCAGCCTTTGAAGAAGGTGAACATCCAAGAGGCAGAGCCGGGGGTGAGGAAGGGCGCCGGGACGTGCTGGCTGCGAAGGAGCAGCTCGGCACGGGCACCAGACCGAGCACGGCCCAGCTCCTGGCACTCCAGCCCTGTGACCGGCCAGGCTGGCCCGGGCTTTTACCTACCTGGGGTGTCCCCAGCGCCGGCTACGGCACGGGCTACGGCAGCGCGTTCCACGGCCAGCCCATGGCCACGCACCGTGTCGGCATGCACAGACCCTGCGGCCGGGACGGGGGCCGAGGGCTGCTGCGCGGGGTGCCGTGACACCAGGAGCCCCCTGACTGGCCCCAGGAGGTCCCCTCTGCCCCTGCCCGCAGCGCACGGCCACTCTGGGGCCATCGGGTCCAAACCTGCAGCCCTGCTCGGCCCCTGGCACTGCCACGGCCCCGCACGCCGGGTCCCATGGCCGGGTCCGATGGCCGGTCTCCCTCATGGGGCACGGCCCTGCCGTCCCCAGCCGGGTGCGGGTAAAGCGTTAGCCAGACAAAGCTGACCATGGAGTTGAGCCACATTCGGAGCAGCCGTGGTTACTGGTGTCCTCCGTCTGGACTGGAGCAGCTTTGGGACATCCCCGGCCACCTCCCATGGGGACGCAGGAAGATGCTCGGTCCCCTTGGCCCCACGGAACGGCACTCGCTGCCTCCCCCGGCCCCTCTCCCCTGCCATCCCTCACCTCTCCAACTGCGTTTTTGCTTTCCTCAAAAGATAAATGGCTTTTCTTTCAAAAAATAGGGTAATTAATTTCCCACCTAATTAATGCAGATTCTTAGAGCGCTTCCCCCCCCAGGATGCCAAAATAGATTCTCGGGACTGGAGGGAGAGGAAAGGTTGCTTTGATGAGTCACCAGGGGTTATTATTTAACTGGTTTTGTTCTGGCAGAGAAGAGCCGCTGGGATGGGGGCCCGCAGCTCCGGCAGCCGCGGGAAAACCAGCACACAGATCAAAGAGAAACAGAGAAGGGGCTCTCCTGGGCCGCGCGGTGCCGGCGAGGGGGGAACGCGGCTCTGGGGAAGCTCCTCCATCCCTGCCCTGGGTCGGGACGAGGAGGCTTCCGAGACGCTTCCCCAGCGCAGGCTGCAAGCAGAAGAAGCTGCTCAAAAAAGGTGACGTTAGCGTGGATCGGCTCTCCATCCCACGGGAGAGGGCTGGCGGCTGGCAGGGCTGCGAAGACCGGAGACCTACAACCAAAGAGGCCGGTTACGGGGAGCAGGGGAAGCGGCGGGAGCAGCTCAGCGTTCCCAGGGAAGCGTGGCCCAGCGAGCTGGCCGGCGGTGCGAGCAGCCGTGCAGATGCAGCGCGCTCAGACCCGGAGCCCCCGCCACCGGGACGGGGACAAGCGGTGACCGAGGGTGGGTAGGGTGCAGGGAGGGGGGGAAGCAGAGCGGTGGCACCGTCCCCGCGCAGCCCCGCGGCCGTCACCCGCTGCCCAGCACCAGCGCACCCAGCGCTCAGCCCCCCGAGACAGTCAACTTACTAACTACGGGCAGGGGCACCTCAAAACCTGGCCACTTCAACATCGGGGCTGCAAGGGAAAGAGAAGGCAGGTTGGAGGACGCGGGCCCGCGCCCCGACCCCTTGGCGGGAGCAGAAGGCGTCGGTTACGGAGAGGAACCGGGCTCCGGGCCGGTGGCTGCCCCGGTGCGAGAGCCCGCCGGCCGCACTGCACGCAGTGCCTCCGGGCAGAGGAAGCAGGAGGAAAAAAGAAGAAAAAGGAGGAAAAGTCATGTTTACGGAGTCGCTGGTGCTGCCCGCCGGCTCCCTGCGAGGAGGGGAAGGAAGGGCACAGGCAGCGGGAGCCACCTGCGGAGGAGAGAGGCCAGGCATGGTGGGGGCTGCGGAAGGGAGGGGGGTGGCTTCCTTCCCCCCATCCCGGCCATCGCTGCTTTCCCACCGCGCCGGGACAGGGAAGCGCGGCCGCAGCCCCGGCACGCAGCGAGCAGCAGCATCCCCTCGAGATGCAGGCGGAGGAGGGACCCTTAAACAGTTTGAGCTGCTCCCACTCAGCAAAGCTGTTTAAAGCCCAGGCTGGCGGCACCCAGCGTCGCCCACGGCCGCCTAATGCCGAGGGGATGGAGAAGGGACAAAAAAAAATATGAAAAAAATAAAAAAAAAAGGCATGGCAATGCGCAATGGGCGATGCAGGCGGTGACGGGCAGCATGCAGGCACGGCAGCCGAAAGAGACACCGAGGCCCAGCTCAATGCAATAAATAAAACTTTTATTCAAACAATAACTCAGTACAGGGCACATTTCTCTCTGGCTTTTAAAAAAGGTTTTTTTCAGCACTTTACAATCTCCACACAGGCTTTGCCAGGCTGGGTTTTCCTTCCCCCCCTCTACATTCAGTCACTCAGCATGAAATATCCTGGGTTAAAAATCCTTAGCAAAACCAGGACACGGGTGCCGGAGGGCGTTGTTACGAGAGGCCCACAGGCCGGAATACAAAACAAAAACTTGTCCGTGGGCGTGTCTGTATTGCCAGCAATGTCCTAGTAAACGGGCAGTGCGAGAGGTTCTAAAAATCACACCAGAAAAAGAAAGCGTGTACGGCTTTGCGGTGGAGACGGCCACGGGCGCTGGGCGGGCTGCGGCCGGGCTGGGCTGCGGGAGCGGGACCCCGCGTGCCGGCCCGGGGGGGTGGGAGCCCCCAGCCACTGCCGGGCCCGGCGTAGGGGTGCGAGCGCGTCCTGGGACAGCTGCGCACCGGCCCCCAGCGCCAACGTGAGGTAACAATACCTTGCTACAAAAAATAGATATATATATTTATAAAACAACCAGGAGTAACCCTTGCGGGGGGCTGCCGGCTGCGCCCCACGGCTGGCGGGACCCCGGCCAAAAAGCAGCCCTTTCCCCGGCGCGGGAGCTCCGCGCTATCCGCTTCTCCCAAAGCCACCGCGGCGGGCGGTTGGATGGAAGCGGATCGAGGGGAACGGCATCCCGGGCTCGGGCACCCCGGATGCTCGGTAACAGTACGGACACCAGAGGCCATGCATATTTTCCAATCTGGGAGGTTTTGTCCAGGCTCGTGCGAGGCGGCTGGCGCGCAGCCCCCGAGGAGGGATAGTGCATCGCTAACATCACACAGGAGTACAAAAACCGGGTCCCGCTAACGTGAAAGCTGCGCCCAGGCTGCTTCGAAGCGAGCGCAGCCCGGTCAGCAGTTTCTGCTCTGAAAAGGCTTCAGAAACAAGGGCACTGTGAACAGCAGGGAGGGGTGGAGAAGCACCATGGTTTCCTTGAAGATCACGAGAGTTTAAAATCCAAAAGAAGTAGAGAAAAGAGAAACAGGAGGGGAAGAAAAAAAAACGGAGGAAAGAAGCAGAAAGCTCTTCCAAGCAGCAAGGGGCCGCCGCTAGCCAAGGTGTCCTCACACCGTTGATACCAAACTGCTGCTGCCGCTGCGGAACAAAGCACAGGAGACTGCCAGCGTGGCCACCACCGCCCGCGCGTCGCGAGGCAGCGCCGCGCCCAGGAGCCCAGCTCCCTGGCACGGCACCGCAGGGCCCGGCAGCAGCATGCCCACCGCGGCGCGGGACGGCGAGCTCGGCCCCTGCCGTCACCGCGTGGCTCGCAGCTCGTGCCCGTGGGTTTGGGGTTTGTTCCCAAGAGCGAGGCGGGGCGGCTCCGAGGCAGAGGGAAGGGGGATGGAGGAGCTGCCGGCTGGGAGAAGGTGCTGGGGAAAGACCCCGAGCGCGCGTGCTCTCCGTGGCCTCGCTATCCGGGCGCAAGCCCCAGAGAGGAGGCTGGGGAGATGCGACTCTGTCTGGAGGGGCACAAGGGGTGCAAGGTCCGGGACGGCGGGGCTGGCCCTGGGACCTGCCCTCCCCGGGAGACACTGGGCCCCGTCCGCGCTCACGGACCAGACCTGCACAGCGTCCTCCACCACACGGCCCCGTCCCAGCCACCGCCTGTCCCGCGGGGACCCTGCGCACGGACCCCCACGGGGACACGGCCCCACGGCCGCACCCAGAGCCAACACCAACAGCTCCCTCTCAGGTAACGCGACAGGAAGGTGAAGGCTTACCTGCTGACGGACCGCGTCCCGTAGTCATCGAGGCCCTGCGGAGAGGAGGGGAGGAAGCATGGTGAGGGAGGGGGACAGGCTGTGCCCGTTCAGGTGCCACCGGCGGGTCGCACGAACAGACCAAAGTGCATCAAGACCAATGCATTTGGAGAGGAAAGGGACTTATGGAGATGATTCCAATGGGATTTGGACAGCAGAGAGTAAAGTTGCACTGCTCTCTTCGTAGCAGGACTTTATCTGGCAAGACGAGGGAAAGCAGCAGCCAGGACACCCCGGTCTGCCCTGCCCAGCCCCGCCGGGGTACAGAGCTCCAGCTGCTTTGGGGATGAGAGACACTCGGAGAGGGACCACACAAGTCAGAGACAGCAGTGAAATGTTCCGTGGGAAGAGGTGTTTGTCTGCATTAACTCCCACCAGAAACCCACAGGGGTTTGGACCATTTTCTCCTTCAGCTGGTAGCTGAACGGCGTTGGCAGCGGGGAAGGACTGCGCTGGTCCGAGGAGCAGATGGGGACTGGGCTTGGAGGCCGTCCCTCGAGGACATCGGTCCCCGGGAGAGGACCTGCCCTGGGATCGGCCACGGAGCAGCTCTGCTCTCCAGGACAAACATGGGACTGCTCCAGGAAGGAGTGGGAGCAGCTGGTCTCAGAGCTGACCATGCACCTGCGTCCCCGCCATCCCAGGAATGCTCCCAATCACCAATCCCCAAATCCAGCAGCAAATCCTGCTGGGAAAACCCAGTAAACAGCAAGAAGCGGGGCTGTGCTTGTCCCATTCCATGTAGAGAGGGCCAGACCCCAGCTGGAGCTGCCACCAAAGGGTCGGGTGCTGCACAGCTGCCTCTCCCCTTCCTCATCCTCTCCCCATCTGCCAGCATGTACCGAGCGCTCTGGGGAAGCCAACATGGCTCATCCCACCACGCTCGTTCCAGTGGGGAAGCCCCACTACACCAGTGGCTCCTGGGTTCATCCTCCCTGACACGTTATCCCAGAAGCCCTGAGCTCGGTTCGGACAATCGCCGGAGCCCCGTCCGGGGTCTGCCCCAGCCCCACCCCAGCGTCCCCAGGGACGGTCACTGGCTGGAATGGGCATGGTCCAGAGAAAACGCTTCCAGCTGCCTGTGAACAGCTCGTTTCTGGTGGGAGGCTCCCATAGAGTTGCCAAGTGTTGTCCTTTGGGGGTTACGGTGCCATTTTGTGCCCTTTGCTCCCCGTGCCTTGCCCATTCCACCCCGTCCCTTCTCCCCAGGAGAGATGCTCAGCAGGAGACGGGGGCCAAGGCAGATGGGTCGCCAGGCAAAAACGGCCAACTGCCCGTAGATCCGAAGGACAACACTGTGTGCGTTTGGACTTACAGCCGTCGACCTAGCGTAAGGCTTGTAGAGAGCGGAGGGCGGTTGGCAGAGGCCACTGGCATAGTCTTTAATTGCACACCCATAGGGCATTAGGTAGTCCTACAAACAACGAACACAGGTTGGAGAGCTTCCTTCACCTCCACGGGCTCTACACCACGCCGGGACCCAGAAGATGCTGTAACGCGTTTGCCCCAAAACCAGAGTGTGGACGGAGATGCTGCAGACGCCCGGCTCACCGCGCGCCAGGCTCCAGCAGGGACCGACGCCCGGGGCTTTGCTCAAGCATCCCCCATTTATAAGAAGTCCCCCCCAAAGCAGAAGCCCCCGTGGGCTCACCTGGGAGAAGGCGGGCACGGCCACGCTGTACGGCCTCTGCTTGAAGGTGTTGACGCCTTGCGCCGGGAAGGCCTGGGAGGCCATGCCGTAGTCGGGCGGCGGGATGGCGATGTCGTCTTTGTCCAGCAAGTTGCCGGTGCTGCTGCTCTTCCCTTGCTGCAGGCTGGGCGGGGAGGGGGTGATCCAAAGCAGAGGCGTCAGCGCCAGCCCACCCCAGGCTGAGACCCCCAGGCTGCCTGTCCACCCGCGGCAAGGGGACCCCCCGGCCAAAACCCCCTGAGCCAGCCACCACCCGCCCATGTTGGAAGTTATTCCTAACGCCATGCGTCATGGCGGGGGGAAGCCAAGTATTCCCACCCCAACCCGGGAGCAGCGCAGGGATTCACCCTGCAGACCCAGCCCGGCACCGGGGGCACGGGGGTGGGTGATGCTCCTACCTCGTGTGGACCCGCTCGCTGCCATCGCTGTCGAGGACCCGCGTGTAGGAGAAAGGAAACCAGCCCCTCCTGGAAGGCAAAGGCAGGGGATGAGGCCAAAGCCACGTTTATTCGTGGAGGATGCAGAAGAGGCTGCACCCGGGGTGCAGCAGTCCACGGGACGGCCAGAGCACTCACATTTTTGTTTTCTCGCTCTCCCCGTAATGCCAGCCGTCCCTGGCCTCCGGCACCAGCAGCGTGATGAGGTCACCCTCCTTGAAGCTCAGGAGGGTGCTGTTATCTCCAGCAGCGTGAGAGAAAATGGCCTGCACCCTCGTCCTGCCGTTCCTCTCGAGCCCTGCAGCCATGGAGCTGGAGCGCGGCAGCGTCTTGTTTTCGGCTGGTGGGAGACAGCGATCACCGAGCGCCCCAGTCCCTGACCCCATGGCCACACCCAGGCACCGCCTGGCACAACCCGGGGTGTGACAGCTCTGCCAGGACAGGCCCCTGACCTCGCTTATTTTACCCCAGGTGCCAATAAAACCCTCAGTGTGACTCACGCCTTCCCCCTTAACGAGCAGGATCGGGCCGCTGCTCTCGGCATCGCCCGCCAGCTACAGCAAAAGGAGCAACCTCCCTGCACGAGATTCCTCAGGATTTTTCTCCTGGAAACCCAATCCCTGGGCTGAAAGCCCACCCAGCCGAAAACCTACGGCAGAGCCCAGCTCCACTGGTTTCCTGACCCCAGCTCCAGAGGCACGAGCAGCTCTGACCCCGGAGGCTCACCTGACGCGTAGCTGTTTTTCGGTGGCACGTTTTTGCGAACTGGGAGTGTGTTGGAGTAAGAGTCACTCAGCTGCTTCTGAGGCTGGGGAGGAGATAAAGATTTGGGCTGTGCTGGCTTCATCTCAGACCAGTGGTTGTACCCATCGCTGTCTGGGCCTGAGACTCCGTTCATCACCGGCATGGCCTCCTGCGCCGACATGCGCTACGGAGAGAGGAGAGGAGGGGGGGAAGACGGGGAACGTCTTCGTTAGGGCGTCCCACCGCAGCCCCCGCAGCGGGACGCAGCTCCCGGGAAGGTGGATCACAGCAGACCGGAGCTTCAGCCTGTTGGTTTGGTTCCCCAGCGCAGACAAACTGCTCTGGGGAGAGCAGCGGGGTCACCTCTACCTCCTCTTACTGCTCCAAGCTGCCTTGCACCTGATAAATCCCTCCTGAGCCCTACTGCTCAGCTCGTGTCCCCACAGCACGGGGAGACCCTTTTCTGAGGAGCCTTCCATCCCATGGGTCACCCCAGGCACTTTCTCCCATGGTTACTGGGGTGCCACAGCTTTGGGACCAGCCTGACTGGGACCAGCCTGACCAGGCCAGTCCAGCTCACAGGTTCCCCAAAGCCCCCCTGGGAGCCCCTGCAGCCCCTGCCTCTCTGGATCTCAGTGATCCAGGTGGGACAGGACGGGATGGGACAGGCTGCCCACCCCATGGCAGGCTCCTTCCTGCATCCCAGGGCGGCGTGCGCAGGGAGCTGCCCATCCCTGCGTGCCAGTGACAGCCCACCAAAAGGCAACTTGCTGAGGACAACGGTGACACCGGCCCGGACTCGTCCCTCCAGTTTTGCTCAGAAGGGCAGGACAACTTCCAGCACAGGGATACTTACTCCTACAAAAGGTGCCAGCTCCGGGGGGACAGGGAGAGGTTTGGCACCAGGGATGGGGTCAGAGATGATGAGGTTGGATTTGGATGTAGACAGAGAGCTGGGCATAATGGTGCCATTGCTGCTGGCAGCCATCTGCTGCATCAGCTGGATAGCGCGGTCCGGGATCTTGTTGGGATCCGAGCAGGACTGCTGCCACAGTGGCAGCTTCTGTGTCAGCATCTCCTTCCCCTGCAACAGAGAAAAACGAGGCGTGAGGGCAAGGGTGCGGGAAAACCAGCCGGCTCCGCACCCCTCCCCGACAGCACTGCGCGGATCCGAGCTGGCCCGACCCCGGCCACAAGACCAACTGGTGTCTGTGCCTGGCATGGATGAGAGAAAACACAGGGACTGAGCACTTCCAGGCTCTGATGGCAGCTGAGTCAGGAAGGTATCATGAAAAACGGGAAGGAGGGAAGGGAGAGGTAATTTGTCTCCCCATCTCGCTCTGAGACACCCTGCGTGGGGCAGCTCTAGAGCCGAGGGGCCGCAGGAAGCCGGGCGGGCGCTGGGCTCCTCGGGGAACAGCACCGCTCGACTGAGCGGAGGAATGAAACCTGACCAAAGCCTTGGCAGGGCACAGCCCGTGCTCTGTGCTGTCACCCAGGTCCAGGGGATGAGCTCCTCGTCTAGGGCGGCTCAGCCCCCACAGCCTCTGGCCCCACTGCCCCGCAGCTGAACCCCACGGAGACAGCTCGGTCCCTAGGCATCAAACCCCCCTAAGCCCACTTCACATCCCAGAATGGTTCCCTGCTGCCAGCCACCGGCTCCAGCCGAGGCACAGCCCTGCCACCAGACCCCAACTGCTGCCAACACCCCCTTTTTTGCTTTTTTAGACAGCAGGGCCCACGTCAGCTGCCGGGCTGGGTGCCCACGCCGCGCGTACGCCCACCGCGCTGTGGACGAGCCACCTGCAAGGTCCCTCCCGCAAAACCGCCCTCCACGTGCTGCTGCAAGAAGTTTTCGGTTTCACCATGCGGCAGCCTGCTGACCCCCGTGCCCCTGGGGGGGATTTTCCCCTCCCGCGCTACAGGAGGGGTTCTCATATGCCGAGCACCGACCCAGCCCCAGCGCAGCGCGAGGACAGCGCTGACTAATCCAAACTCCTTCCCCGCTCCCCGGTGCCAAGCGTGGTGGTGACAGATGGGTGCTGCGAGCGACGGGGGGCGGCGGTGGGGAGCAATCGGAATGGGAGCACGAGGCTGCGGGAGCAGCACCGGTGTTCCCAGCTCTCATCCGGATGGATTCTGCTCCGGACCAACACGGGGCTGCCGCTCCCCAGGCTGGCCCCCAGCCCGGGAAACGTGGGCTGCCTGGGAAGGGGCAAGGGGTTTGGAGCAGCAATTTAATCTGTGTTTTGACCCCCACCCTTACCAAGGCCGGGGGTACTGGGGGTCAGGTGCATGAGGAACCCGACCAACCTCTGCTGGGGCAGAGCCCCCAGACCTTGCTGACCACGACGCGCAGGAGAGGCGAACGTGGCCCCATCCACCCCAAACCACCCTCGGTCCCGTCTACCTCGCACAGCCAGGAGCTGCAGAGCAGCACTCGCAGGAGACGTGTCCCCTCGCCAGGGGACGGGCAGCCCGGGGTGCAGCACGTCCCGGGACGGCCCTGCCTCTCCCAGCCCGGGAGCACACGTGGTGCGGCGGGGCCAGCTCACCTTGGCGTGGTAGGTGATGGCGCTCTTCGCCACCGCGCACTGCTTCTCCACCAGGAAGCAGAACCGTCTCCTCTCTTCCGTGAGAGCCGTCTTATAGCCGTCAGACACGTAGTTTTCCAGCTCGCCTTGCTTGTTGCTGATGGCTTCGATGTACTGCAAGAGAAAGAGGAGTGGAGAGATGGCTGCCTTCATCCCTTCACCCACCGAGCGCCAGCCCCTCCGCACGCAGGGCGGGGGATGCCGGAGCACCGACCGGAGAGGGCTCAGCAGTGCAGCCGTGGGGCTGGCGAGGGGGCGGCCGGCAGGCAGGGTGCCCACGAAGGGCCCCCCCCGGCACAGGACACGCACACGTGTGCCTGCAAGGCCCCTCCAACCCGCCCTTACTCATCGGAGCCCCCACGCAGAGGCGCTGACTCAGCGCGTGGGCCGGCAGCCGCGCGGGCGGCGGGACAAGCTGTACCGCGTGCAGCCGCCCTCTCACCAAACGGGCGCCCGAGCCGCGCCGAGGCCTTCGCACCGGCGGTGGAGGCTGGGGGCGTCGCCCCGATCACCCAGGGCTGGCAACAGCCCCCGCAGCCCCCTGCTCGTCCCTGCCCCTGCCAGGCACCGCACCCCACAAACCCCCGCCCGGGCTGAATGCCTCCGACATCCCCTCTGCTGCCGGTGTCTTTGCCGAATCGCTGCTTTCTGCCCGGCGCTGCCTGCGAGGACAGGCAGTGCCTCGCCACCAAGAGCTGCAGCAGGACCGCACAAACCCCTCCACCACGCACAGCCATCAGCAACGCCAAAACCACCGGCGGCAGGGCGCTCGGGGACTGCCGGGGCAGCCGTTCTTCGACGGCACACCTCGGGGCTGCGCAGACGCCAGGGCCCCTGCCAGAGACACCGCAGACGCAGCAGCGGGAGGCTCCTCTGCTGGCACCGGCTCCTGCCGTACGCACGGGGCTCCTGCCAGCGCGGCTGCGCCCAGCCCTGGCTCTGCCAGCGCCGCGCGGGGCACGGAAATGGCACACAGGGCTGGGCTGGGTAACCCGGCCGCTCAGGCTGACCCCTGCGAGGCAAACATGGCACATGGGAGGGCTTCGGAGCGATGCGGGGCTGCCGCTCGGCCATGCCATCAGCATCCCAGAGCACGGAGGGAGTGAGGTGTCCCCAGCTCCCCAAACCGGTCCCCTCCTCCTCCCTCAACGCCTGCGGGATGGCCCCAGCTCCTCTGCGAGGGGCTTCCACCCTTGATGTGGCACTGGGAGAGCCTCTGCTGCCCATCGCCGTCCCGGGACAGCACACTGAAAAGCCACAAGCAGCCATACAGCCCAGGCAGTGCTAAACCTGTTTCAGAAAGTCTGGGCTTCCCTGGGAAGGGAATTAAACTGGAAATCCAGGGCCTGAAGCAGCTTTACTTCTTCCTTCATGTTTGACAGTTATTTTTAGTATGCTACAATATTTATTAGCAGGCACAAAATGGAACAAACCTCAGCGAGGCAGGGAGATGACATGACAGCCCAGGCTTCAAAGCGCTGAGAGCCCTTCATTCCAGAGCCGGAGCTCCGACGGCTCCCGCCCCGCTCGGAGCACCCTCCCTCCAGAGCAAACCCTGTGGGGAGCTCGGGCTGGACCCAGCAGGTTTGGGGTCTACCCGCAGGCACCCACAGGGGTGGGGTCAGTGGGAAAGGGGTAAAAACCCAGTTTGCAACCAACAACTCTGTTTCAAGGAGAACCTTTTTTTCCCCGAATGAGAAAATCCAGTGCAAACGCCCGTGTTTAGGAAATAAACGAAGGTAATGGAGCTGACACTGGCGGGTGCAGAAGCAGAGATAACGGGGGTATCCACATCACCCCCAAACGAAGCCGTGGGGAGAGCCGAGCAGGACTGGGGCTGATGGGGATACAGCGGAGGGCAGCAGGAATGCCGGCAGGCAGGAGGCATCGTTCCCAGAGTGGGTTTGGGATGCTGCCACCTCCCAGGTGTCGTTAGCCCCGGGAAAAGCACAGGGACAAGGTGCAGAGGCACCAGTCCGGCAGCGGTGGCAGGGAGCTGGGAGGGAAGGATGCCCCAGGGCCAGCCCCGAGAGCCCCCCTGCTCCCGGTGTCCCAACCCCTCCATCACAGCCCTGCTACGCCTGGGATGGACCGAGCTCTGCTGTCCTCAGATGACTGCACCACACCCTGCTCCCGAAAAAGCTCCCTTCCCTTCTCTCCTGAGGGAAACGACAGGACGATGCTCCCCCTCCACACAGCCACGACAGCACCCGAAATAGCAGGCGTGCGGGAGCGAGCGTGGCCCCGACACCCCAAGCTCATCCCGCTGTAATTTACTAACTGGGCCAGGAGGAAGGCGAAGGCGAGGAGTGGAACGAGTCTGGGGCAGGCCGGCGCCGCTCAGCAGCACGAGGGCCATCCCGCGCCATCCGGGTTTCCCCAGGTCAGACCACAGCCAGGGCCCGGGGAAAGCAAAAGGGCCTGAGCACACCGCGCACCGCAGCACGGGGAAAGTCTTCCTTACCTTCGCAATGTCAGATCTTTAGTTTTAATCATGATTTAAATACACAAGTTGCAGCCTTATTTACATCCCTGATTCCAATCTGGTTTTGCAAGCATACTTTTAATTACTCCGCTAACGAAAGGCTTGTCTTAGCGGCTGCAGCCAGCTAGAACATGTTGATGTGCAAGCAGAGCGCCTGTGCTCTAAATTTAGTGTTCTCAGCGCTTTATATACTTTATGTAAATACGCCTGATGTGCCGCTGATTTGTTCCGAGCCTTGATTTTTACACGCTATTACATTACAAAATGGCGAGCGACGCTTCTTGTTCACCAGACAGTTTTCCTTTCGGATTTGCTCAAAATGACAATGGGCTTTCAAATAACACACAGAGAGATAATTTAAATAAAAACCTCGTTAAACACGCCAGGTGCACAGGAAAAACAGCAACAGGAAGAGCACGATGTGAGATCTCAGTACTGTACATCAAGGAGAAGCAGCGCCCTTCGCCAGCGAGCAGACCCCCGGCTGCCGCTCACGCCTCCTTTCTTCGGGGCCGGGGGATCCTGCAGCCACCCTGCGTTCCAAACCCCAGCCAAGCACGTTTCCCAGCTTGGCAGGACCCAACAACCCGTGCGAGGGCCGGTGAAGGCGCTCCTGGCTCCGCAGCATCCTCTCCAAGACCTCACGACAAGCACGTACCGCTCGAGCGCCACGTTTTAAATTCAGACCTTGATTGAGGTTGTCAGCTTCAAGTCTAGATTTTAAGCATCATCTAAATAAAATTCTCAATTTAAAGGAGGAAAAGAAATCCACCACAAAACATTTGTGACTTGAGCACCCGAGGGGGCAGGGACCAGGCTGGGGTGGCACTCACGGCTGTGCCGAAAGCCAGAGCACGCGCCGGAGCCACCCAGCAGCTCCAGAAACCTTTTCTGGGTTTCTAGGTTGGAGAGGCCTCAAATAACTCCCCCGTTCCCCCCCTCTGCCTCCCCAACGCATCCACTTCCAATTCACTGGCAGCCGCTGACCTAATTAGCAATGTCAGCGCGGCGCTGGGCGCAGCCGGGGAAGGGTCTGGGGTAAGATGCTGCGGTGGCTCGGGGATGGAGCAAGGAGCGAGGGCTCCTGCCTGGCCCAGGGAAGCGGGAATGCTGCGGTGGTGGCTCAACCCCTCCCAGCTGCCCGATGCACGCGGGAGACGGGTGATGCCAGAGCAAAGCTTGGCAGCACTGGGTCCAGCCAAAACTGGGTGATCTCCATCCAGAAGTCAGACCACATTACCCCAACAAGTCAGACAGTAAATTAGGAAGAACACACCAAAGAGGAAACAAGATGCGGTGAAGTCCCCAGCTCAAACTGCCACTGTCAGCCCCGGCACGGAAAAGCCCGGGCTGACAAAAGCCCTGCTGCTGACACCAACACACCTTCCCGTGCCGCTCCAGAGCTGACGGCCGGGGTGCGTGAGGATGAAGAAACATCCAAGAAACATCAGACCTTTCTTTTCAAGCGCACGCTGCCGCCAGTGCAGTTAGTGCAGGTGAAACAGCATCGCCACTGACCAGCAGTCAAGCCTTTAATAAGCACAATGCCTTACTGGAAAGAAAAAAAAAAATAGTTCAAACTGTTCTACCCAAGCCAAGAGCGTGCAGACCAGTGGTGAACGTGAGCCAAGCGCTAATGCACAGAGCACAGCTGCAGAAGTCAGCACTACGGATCTGTGTTGGGGAGCGGATGCTCTGCCACCGCCAAGCGAAGGACCCGCCGCAGGGCGAGGGGGGAACCAAGGGCAGGCAGCAGCCGGCACGGCTGCCTTTTGGGAGGCACCGTAACCACGCCGGCCACGGCTGCGGCACCTTGTCACACCAGGGAGCCGGTAACGCTGCAGGGGAGCACGTGGCGGGCGCGATTCTAACTGGCACTGGGAGAGATGCAGAGCAGCGAGGGGATCGGGCCTCTGCGCCGGCTCCAAACACCGGGCTCTCGTCCCAGGGAGGGATGGGTCAGGAGCAGTGGGGAAGAGGCAGGGGAAAGGGAGTGGATGCTGTGAGCTGTGCCGGACCGATGCGGCAGGCTGAAGTACCTGGAAGGAGGAAACACCCAGAGAAGGGGGGATTTACTTAGGGAACCACAGGGGAGAATATTTAGAAAGTGATGGGATAAAATAAGAAAGAAGTTAGGCTGATTAACAGAGGAAGAGCATCTAAGCTGCTGAACAGTCTCAAAGAAAAACAGCCGAAATCCTACCACGGCACACAGCCAAACCGAGGAAAATGAGAGCCTGGGGGTCCTCAGCCCCACCAGCTCCAGGGAAGCAGACAGCATGTCCTCATTCCCAGAATTTGCTCCTTACGTGGAAGCTGGTGGGCCCTGGAGCAGCCTGGGGGAGACACCGTCCCCTCCCAGCTCCCTCCAGCCTCCATCATCACCAAGCGTTACAGACGGAGGGAGGTTGGTCAGGTTTAGCCAGACAGAGATGCCGTACTCGAGCCCTGGGATACCAGCGGCTCTTCCCAGCAGAGCACGGCCGGGAAGGAGATCAGAAGTGAGCCTGAGGTGGCCTAACCTCTCCTGCAGTAAGGTAAATAGAGCAACAAACCAAACCCTCTCCTGCCGCAGAGGATGCCCATACACAGGTCACCAAGGGAGCCAAGATGCATTTCACCGCCTTTTGCAAGGACGATGCCCCCGCGCAGAGCCACGGGACCCCACATCGCCGCAGCCACCCGCGCCCATCCGATGGTTTGTCCATCTGGTGCACAGGCACCTCGAAGGCCAGTGCCATCCCTGCAGATAAGATAAACTCTGCCCTGCCCCCTGCCCTGCTCCAAGGACACCCGCCTCCCTCTGCTCCCCCGAGAAGGGCTGTCTCCCCTTGTTACGCTGCCTGTCTTGCACATCTGCTCTTTGGGGCATCAGCCTCATCCCTCTGCTGCTCCTGTAAAGTGCCATCCACACACACACATGGCATTACATAAAATCTACAGAGAAAAAAAAAACCCAGCAGCCAAGCGCTTTCTCCAGCCAGCTGTGCGGGTGTTTCATCACCAGCGTTCCCTCCACACAGGGACACCCCAGACCAACGGCTCGATGCGCAAGATTGGGTACCGAAACGCTCGGCAGACCCATGCCGGCATGGGGACTGAGAGACCAGCTGTCCAGGAGAGTCGTTTGAGGCATCTCCGCCCAGAGGAAAAGGAATTTAAGACTTCATTTTGCATATTTGTAGCAGCTGCTACGGATTTGTGGAGCTGGTTTCAGGAAGCCACACTTTGTGCCAGAGTCTGTTGCTCACTCGGGGTGGAAAAGTGGAGGGGCCAAGGGCACCAGCACATGGGTTCACAGCTGACTGTGAATAAACAGAGGCAAAAAAAAAAAAAACCAACTCCAAGGGATGAGCTCTCCAACAAGGTCCCGAGATGCGAGCAGGTAACATCACCGAGCTACACGAGTGCTCAGGCCGGTGCTTCCCCGCATCGGAATCCTTCTGTCCTGACCCGGCCACGGCAAGGATGCTTGGACACCGCCCATGACCAGAGCAGCTCAGCCCCAGACCTGAAGCATCTCCCACCGAGCATTTCACGGGCGATTCCCCTCCCTGCACCCGTGACTGCGTCTGCTGGGTTTGGACACCCAGCCTAACTCAGCTTAATGCAAAGTAAAGCCTGGACCGAGTCACCTGAGCGTTTACATAATTCTTCCCTGTTTGACTTTTACATAAGCCCTTGTAACCTGGTTTGTGCAAACTCCTCATCAGTTAGAGCTTCTTGACCTACACCTAAAATTATTTCTCCTGATGGGAATATCAAACGAGGTTTCAATTACAAAGGTTTATAAACCCCCCCGGTTATCTGGCACGGTGGTATTTAACGCTTAAAACATCCCCGGAGCAGCAGGGGTAGATGTGGACAGGCCAAACTCAGCCACCGCCCCGGCTCCGCAAACCCCTGGTTTCGCCAGGTTTAGGAGGAGCAGGCAGCCCCTCTGCCTCTCCAGAGTCACCGGCACGGCCACACCGAAAGCCCTTTCGCCGAGGTCGGGCACAGCCGCTCACCGCAAACAGCCGGCTTCAGCCGCGCTACTTAGGATGAATTACAGTCAGCTCGGTCCCAGCCCAATGGAGAAACCCAATTGCTCGTCGCGCTAATAAGATCTGATAAATAGTTTGAACCCACATAACTTCATTGTTGAGCTGCTGATTCAATCAAGGTCCCAAACTCATCATGACCTTGATTTCATGGCTCGATCATAACCAGCATTTAATGAAATTACAGCAGTTCAGCTTCCTTGGTGATTGTTTAAACTTAATATTGTTTTCATTCTTCTTCATGAAAGACATGAAGTGAATGGAATTGGTTTGTTCTCCCGGTTTTCAACACAGGTAAAGTCTCAGTAAGTACATAACCAGGATGAGACATGTGAGGCAGCTCGCTGTCTCAGCTCTCACTCCTCACGTACAACAGCAGCTCCGGACTGATTCATACGGAATAAAGAGCCTGGCTTTATTGTGGCATCCAGCAGCAACAACCCACAGCCACAGCATCTCTTGACCGTGACAGACAAAGCTCTGCAGATGGAAAGCCACTCCTGCAGCCCAATTGCACTCCAAGCTGCTTTTAATTGGGTCGTCTTTACTGCAAAGCACACGGTGTTTTAAACCCCCAACCATTTTAGCCCCGCGACGCCCATCCTCATCTATTAAACACCACAAAACAAGCCCAGGAGACAGCAGCCAGGTGATGTGGGACTTGCAGACAGCCCTGGATCTGTTCTCACCACACAGCAAGCGGCCGACAAAACTCAGCAGGAGCCTCCTGCAAGCGCCCACGAGCACCGCGCCGCTGCGTATCCCCAGCAGCCCTCCTCAACCCCCCCTGACAGCCCCAAATCTCCTCTCGCCTCAGCAGAGCGAGGCGGTGACATTACAACAGCCACATCCCGGGGCTCCCCAAAGGAGGACAGCACTGCCTCGCCAACCCATCTCACTGGCAAGTGATGACAAGACGGGGTCACTCAAGTGGTGGAAAGGCAGAAAGGAGCAGCTCCGCTTCCCGTAGCATTAAATATGAAGAGAGATGATGACAGAGCACCAGACTCCCGGCTGCCAGAGGAGCTTAAGTGGATGAGTCTTCACAAGAGTAAGATGTTATTGCTTTATTGGAGGAGATGACTGATGTAGCTACCAGGACGTTTCCATCAATAGCAGCTTCTCCCATTATGAGACGAGCAATCAGCAGCAGCCCATTAGAAGAAGCTCTGTCCAGTTGTATGATCGGTCTGCAGTCCCAAGGCACCCGCCCGATGAAGCCCCCAGCCTCATGAGGTGCCTGCAGCAGCCTCCCCCGGGGCCGCCGGGTCGCAGCTGGTCACAGGGGTGGCTCCAGCCAAACGAACTGAGCCACACGCAGCAGCTGCCCAGGGCAAGCTGTGCGGTTCTCTGTTTTAAGCCAGCTGAGAGACTTTTTTGTGGAGCAAAGCCCCATGGTGTGACACTAGCAGCTCTGCAGATGCTCCTGGCCCACCCAGCCCCACACAAGGCTCCCTCCTCGGGCTGGTACCAACACCCAGGTAGCTCCAGGCTGGACCCCCCTTGCAGCATCCCCCTGCTCTCCAACGCCAGGCAAAGGTAAGAACAGCATCAAGGACAGCCCCAGATACCCTTTTTCTGTTGAAAGGGAGCACCAGCATCGCAGCCAGCAGAGAAGAAAGAAAACTGCCCTCTTGGCTGAATTCAGCAATTTAACTTTGTATTTTGATCTAAGGGGGAAAAAAAAGCAGGGAGCAGTTGAGCAGTCTCATAGCTCTCTAAGCTCAAAAGCCATCATAAGGCTTTTTCAGAGATAAGCGCTTCCTAAATGCTTACTGCTGAAAGATTAAGAGAATGAAAGCCTGATCCTGTTTCCCCGCCGAAAGCAGCCGCACTAACAGGACTACCCTGTCCCCGCCACATCACAGCAGGAGGATCAGAGCATCGCTCCTCTCCCAGCTGTACAAAGCCAATCCCAGGGATGGATTTTCTCCTCCTCCGACTCTGGGCGTGGGATGGGGATCCCTGCACGGCAGCAGCCCGGGGCAGGGGGTGAGCAGGACAGGGGTGGCTCTGGCAGCAATTTCGCGCTGTGGTCCCCACCAGCAGCTTTCGCAGGTGGGTGATAACAAAGGTTTGATCCCCGAGTCTCCCCACGTGGAGCCTCCTTGGCTTCCCCTGCTCAGGAGGAATTTCAGAGTGAGGGCTGGCGGAGACACCACAACTCTGGAGTGGTTTAAGCTGCTCGGCTCTCGAGAAGGCGCCAGCCTCCGCCTCGGCGGTGGAACAGCCGGCGCATTGCCGCCTTCCAGCCGCTCCGGCCAGCCCTGCCTCCCGCAAGCGGCTCAGTGCAGCCTCGGCGGCTGGAATTGAGGAGCTCAGCGCAATGCGCTCCGGCTCAGCACAGGAGCCGCGTGCCGAGGCGAGGTGGATGACTGCAGGCGTGTTTTTCTCCTTCCGTGCCGGTTCTGATTCACGCCGCCAAGAGAATGACTGATCTCCCAAATTTTAGCGCAATTAAGAATGTCACTCCCCAGCACAACCTTCATGGTAACTACCTATGATCACTTCAAATGCCACCCTGCACACAGCCCCGGCGAGTGAAGTGCCATCAACCTTCAGACCCCTTCAGCAGACAGGGGTGATTCTGACACGTTACTGGCCTGCGGCATCCACAGTTACAGCTTCTGGGCCCAACGTAACGCATGTGCTCATGCCTCAGAGACAGTTTCTGGCTGCAGGGCTCATCTTCCCCTTCTCAACATGCTACTCGTGCTGCGATTGTTCAACGGCCTCGACTCCAGCAGCAGCACGAGCGCTTCCAGCAGGTTTGCAGGTAGGTGCCTCAGCCTCTGGTTAAAATTGGCCATGTCCAGCCACGCTCCAGGCAAAGCTCGAACCAAAGGTCACAGACTTCAGAAGACATGAACTCCTGCTGCGAGCGCACCAGTAACCGGGGTGCCGCAGCCCCTCGGCACGTCCCGCTCACAGCCCCGGCTCAGCCAGCACCGGCGGGGGATGCGCCCTGGCCACTCGTCAGCGCGACGCTAGCCCCAGCTCCCTCCCTTCGGGCAATCCCAACAGCCAGCCCCATCTCCGAAACGTGCGCACCCCGCAGCACAAACTGTCCAGGCAGGTGCCGGGAGGGACCCCGGCCCCACACAGCCAGGACCGATCAGCCCACGGCGCGTGGTTGGCGAGCGAGCCCACACCGCGATCACACCGCGGTGATTCACCGCAGCCGCCCCCGGCCCGCGCCGCCGCCCCGGAGAGCTGGGGGAAGGGGCACCCCCAGCAGCAGGCACAGAAAATATTTAAGCAAAACACCATCCAGAGGAAGATGGATCTGGCACAACAGCAATTAATGATCTTTTTGGGTTCATTCATTAAGCAAAAAAAACCCACCAGGAGTAGCGAGTCGAGCAGGGTTAGTCACCACCCGCCCGGCACATCTGCGGAGCTCGCAGCCTCCCCCTCAGCACCGTCCTCCCCCAGGGCGGCCACGAAACCAACCCGCTCCCGTCATGGGCTGCTACCCCCTCCCCATCCACGCTGCCCACGCCCCACCACGCTCCCCTAACTCCGCTGCGCCCGCTCCTCTACGGAAAACAGCAAGCCCTTCTCCGAACACTTGCAAGAGCCAGGCCACCTCCAGCACGCGGTGCCAAGCACCCACTGCCTGGCCCGAGGAGGTGCTCGTCCCCCATGCCGGCCCGCGGAGGAGATGGTCGTCCTGCCGCGCGGGGTCCTACCTGCAGCTCCTTGTCAGAGTACTTCTGGGGGTTTTTGCTGCCTTGGCTCTTCTTCCGAAGTTTTTTCAGCTCTGCCTGGCACTTGTCGAGCGAGTCCCCCTTGCTCCTTTGCTCTGTCTGGTATTTTTTCAGTGCAGCCTGGATGCAACAGGAGAAAGCTCTGAGCAGCCGAAGCCGAACCCCTACCCCTGCTGCTGAGGGTGGGCAGAAGCAAGCAGAACCCCCTGGACTTTGGGAGACGCACAGCCCGGAGAGCAAACGGAGGCTGCAACAGCCCAACATCGGGGGAAACACGGTGCCTGGGCACAGCTGTCCCCCGAGCAGGGACCAAGCGGGCAGCAGGGACAGGAGGCACGGAGACGCTTGCGCTGCCCGACTACGCAAAGCCGTAACTCACACTCAGGTACCGGGAGTCCAGCTCCACCTTCTGCTCCAGCTGCGTCAGGAGCTCGTTGTGGAAGGACTTGAGCTGCAGGCAGAAAGAGAGAACACACACAACTCTGGGTGAGGGCTGCCAAACCTGCCCAGGGAGTGCCGGGGCAGAGTGAGGGACACCCAGCGGGACAGAAGTGGGTGCCCAAGCAGAACAGACCCTCGGCAGCTCAGCAAATTCACTTCAGAGGGGCTGGTGCCACCTGGAAAACCACTGTGCTCAGCTGCAGCGCTGGCAGAGAGCCCAGCATGCCCAGCCCAGGCCACTCACCATCTCCTCCAGCTGGTTCTGGATCTGCCTGTGGACTTCTGCCATCTGGAAGAGCACGTCTCCTGCAAAGACAAGATGTGGGGAAGGGGCTTGAGGTGCCAAGCTTTGGGGGGACACCCTGGGGCTGGAGCAGGAAGACCCCACTAAGCCAGGAGGGGTCTGCAGCCAAACACACGGGTGGTCCTGGGGTACCCCCCGTGCCTGTTGGGGAGCTGTAGAGGAGCAGATGAACATCTGAGACCCTTGGACAAACACACACATCTCGTGTAGCATGAGGAGAAACAAGGACAAGCCGCAGCGGGACCCCAGCACCCAGGGGCAGCCCTGCCCGCGACCCACCGTGCCATCGGCCACCGCAGCTGCGGGATGGCTCTACCTGCGACAGCCCTCGGCCTGGCTGCAGGGCTGTGACGCAGGAGCCAGAGGTGAGGGGACCAGGAAAGGTCCCTCATCTCGATCTGCAGTGCACAGCTGCTGCAAACGCTGCAGCTCAGTCCCACGAATGGCTGCCCATGGCTGAGGAATCCCCGCTCTGCTTTGTCTCTTCCTTCAATTTTTCTTTTCAAAAGCAGAATTCCCCAAGTCCCACACCCACTGCGCCTTTCCTGGGCAGGAAGGGCAGCGTCCCTGCCTCAGCGAAAGCCCCACCGCAGCCGGAGCCAGACGCACACACGGCAGCGTCTTTTGGGAGAGGACCTGGTGCTACCGCCCGACTGAAAGCACGGTTTGGGGATCAGAGCAAGCTTTCGGGAGCAGCAGCTCCGTCAGCTGTTTGCAAGGGCTGAGTTCGGACGCTCTTCCTTCCAGCATGGCGGGCTGCAGCTTCCCAGGAGGCTCCCAGCCTACGTGGAGCTGTTTGCAAACCGAAAGCCATGGTCCACGTCTGAGCTGCTTCTGCCTTGGGGCTCAACCCCAGCAGGTCCCGCAGCCGCCGGGAGCCCCCCGAAACATCTGCAGAGGGAAGCAGAGTCCCTCACCTCATCCCACAAAGAGCAGAGTGGTGCCTGGGATACTCAAAGCCCCAGAGGTACAGCCCAGAAAAACATGAGAGAACAGCAATCCGGGGGGGGGACGCACAACGGGACAGGGACGCCAGCCCTGCAGCCCTGGGACAACGTGCAGGAGCCAGTTCAAAGCGGTGGTGGCAGCTCCTGGCAGGCATGAGCCTGAGAACCCTCTGGGATGTGGGGTTGAGTAGCCAAAGCTCTCATCCCACCTGAGAGCAGGTTCCCAGTCCCCAGCAGCCGACACAGAGCCCAGGTTTGCTCCCACGCGGAGCTGCTCGCTCCCGTCCCCCACAGCAAACACTGCCGTTTCGGCATGTTTAGAGATGTCAGGAGAACATGAGCCCTTGGCAGAGGACAGGTCCCTCCTGGGCTCTGGGGCAGCTGCATCCCTGTACACGGAGTCAGAGCTCAGCAGCAGCGAGACTGGGATGAGCCAAACCAGCTTCTCCCGGCACAAGGGAACTGCTGGGACCCCCACGCCACACAAAACCAGGTGGAGTACACGGGGCCGGCCCCAGTGCCAGCCTGGCCCCAGCACACCGTGTGCCTGGGCACGCGGGCCGTACGCCAGCCGAGCAGGAACAGCCTGACCCAAAGGTTCTTTGCTCTCGCGGCTGAAGCACTTTGTACTTTGCACCGCACACTGTGTCTCACAGCCTTCTGCAAACATTAAAATCTGATCTCTTTTTGTCCTTGGCAGGCACCGGCCCCCTCCGCCACGGGTCGACACAGTAACAGAACCGGCCGCGGCCCCGGCAGGCACCAGGGCCACCGTCCCGCTCGGCTCCTCAACAGAGCAGCAACACGCAAACCATCCCGCAAAGCGAGGAGGTGACCAGATGGCGCGGCTGCGGCTCCGCTCCTTCACCGGGAGGAACCCGCATGCTGAGATTCCCGCGGCCACCGAGCCGGCTGTAACTTTTCCGGCCGCTCTGCAAGGTGCTGAGCGCAGCGGAGCAGCCCCCGGCACGCAGGCTGGGCGCGCGGCCGGCCGCGGCCGTTACGCATGTCCGCGGTGAAGGGCTCCACGCACGAATGGGGAGGCCCGGGCACGGGGTCACCACCATGAGCGCGCCAGGAAATTGCTCTCCGGTCGGGCTGCGACGGCTCAATCGTGGGAAGTGCATGAATTCCCACTGCAAGGAGGCGATGACGCAACGCCGTTGGCTCGGCCGAGATTGCTTTTTCAGGAGTATCTCAACGCAAGGGCAGCTCGCTTATTATTTCCAAAGCTCGCACCACCCCCTCTGCCTTTCGCTTCCCGTTCAGCCGGGCTGGAAGCCCCGGCTGGGAAAGGCGGCGCAGGGCTGGCTCGGGGCTTTCTGGCCACCACTGCTGAGCTTCCAACGCACCACAAGAGCAGGGACCAGGCGCTCAGAAATATCGTCCACATCCCCTGGAATTAACCCGCTTCCAGCCGCTGGGGAGGTGCACGGTGCGTCTCTCCATGCACCTTTTTGTTCAGACTTCCTTGGCTCTCACCGCCGCGAGAGCACGGGCAATTTCAGCCCCGTGCCAAAGCGAGTGGCGACATGGAGCCTTTCCCACCCGGCACAGCCGCAAAGCTGCTCCGTGTCCCAGCGCGAGCGAGGGGACACCGCTGTCCCCCCATGCCTGCCATGCCACGC
Source organism: Ardeotis arabs (assembly GCA_011801015.1). Lineage (NCBI taxonomy): Eukaryota > Metazoa > Chordata > Aves > Otidiformes > Otididae > Ardeotis > Ardeotis arabs. The sequence goes on along the minus strand of JAAGAY010141835.1, from coordinate 20,189 downwards.
GCTCCCCAGCCACGGCCGGTTTGCTGCCCCTTTGCCGGCCCGGCACCAAGAGCAGCTCAAGGTGAGCGCCGCGCTGCAGCCGGCGCAGGGCAGGAAGGCGGCTGGACGCCTGCCCGGCGCTGGGCTGTGCGGAGGAACGGGAGCTTCCTCCGGAGCCTCTTCCCGCGCTGGCACAGCCCAACCGGCCGCGAAGGAATCGGCTCCAGGCTTCCCGTGGCCTCTGCCATTGCTGGGAGCCCACGCGAGGCAGCAGCGGGATTTGAATTAAACCCTCAAGCGGCAGTCGCGGCGCTGTGTGAATTCACACACAGCGCCTCTGACACCGCAAACTGCCGTGCCACGAGCTGCTCTGCCACCGCGAGAAAGCTACAGACCTCGTTAGGCATTAATGGACATTACCGCCCAGACTGACCCTAAACTGTGACTTAAGAGGTACCAACAGTAGTCGGAAAGTCTAAACATTTCAAACCGCGGCTCAGCAGAGGATCCGCAGCATCGCGCTGACGATACCGCGAGGTGTTGGCAGGGCCGGGACTACGGCACACGCCCCATCCACGCCACGGGCGTTTTGCATCACCTACCAGCAGCATTTGTAAATTAAACACTGTAATTACGGCTGCGCGGCGGGGCAGAGCGCAGGGAGAGGGCTTGGGCCGCTGCGTACGTGGCATACGGAGCGCAAGAGCCACGTGAGCCTTGCTGCCAAAATGCACATCGTATGGGCCAAAACGCACAGCCCACGGGCCAAGAAACCCAAGGTGAGCTGCCTCCCCGACGCCCAAAGGTGAAAATGAGGATGAGGAAGGGCAGGACTGCAGAGCGAGTGTTCCACCTGCCCACGCCGCGCTCGCACACCTTCCCGCAAAGCACAAACAGGGAAGGAGGAGCTGCTATTTACATCTCTCTGACTCACAGTATCGCTCTGGGAGAACTATAGGCGCTATTGTGAGCCCTTCCCTACCACACCCAGCCAGGAACAGGGAAACAGGTTGTTCCACATCCCTCCCATCGCTATCGGCGTGGCGCAGGAGCCAGCTGCCCCTCCAGAAGGCAGAGCAGTAGGAACCCAGCTCACAGGGTTTGGCTTTTTGATTTGATTTTTTTTTTTCCTCCCCTCTCTTCAGCTAGTTACGAGCCATTTTTCATAAAAATACCAAATGATGCATCAACAAAGGAGCCAGACTGAGCCAGAACACATTGACACTTGTCCAGGGCTGAAGCAGCCCAGTCTGTCCTCCAAGGGCAGCGGGAGCCGGGGGCCGGTGGCCGCTGGCTTTGCCAGGGAGCCGGTCCTGCAGCCACCAGCCCCCGGCTCCCGCTGCCCCAGGCATCATCCATGCTTTGCCAAGCCAACATCACTGCATCCAACGTCAGCATCGCTCCTCGCTCCCGTCAGATGGAGGATGCAGCACCATTGGCATCGCTCCCCATCCAGATCGCTTGCTCTGGGGATCCAGGTCGCAAATAAAAAACATGAAAGGATGAAAAACAAGGAGTCCAGAGGCTCAGCTCCTCCACGATTTGATGTTGTGCTGGGCTTTTCCCCGGTTGCTTTTTGTGAAGGGAGATCAGGAAAGATGACAGTGCCATCAAGGGAAGTAACAAAGCTGGCAGCAAAGGAATATTAGCTCATTAATGAGAAAAAACCACAGACAGTAACAGGGCAAATTGTCTGAGCGGCTGCCTCCTGAAGCCAAGGGGAAGCAAATAATCTGCTTTTCGATGGCTGGTTAAATGCTGTTAGCTGAATCCTTTGATGCCAAGCAAGCACTGGAACTCGAGGAGGAGAAACCCAGGGAGGGGGATGCGTCCGTGCCAGCACATTCCCAGGGCAGACAGAGATGACAGGGAAGAGGGGCCAGGCGGTCCCTGCGTCAGGCACCTGCTCCCCTCCTCCCAGACTTTGCTGGGAAAAGGTGCCTGCTCGACAGGAGAGCTCCATCGGTTTGGGTTTATTTTTTCTAGGGGAGAGCACCAGCCCTGTGCACATCACTACCAAAGCACTGCTTTGGAGCGAAACCCTGCTCCCCTGGGCTCGGCAGAGCAGGGCTCTCAGCCCAGCAGTCACCGGTTCCCCTTCCAGCACCACGTGCACCCCGTTTCACACCGTCCACTTCCCCCAGCTGCAGCACTGGCCACCAGCAGCATGCGTGGCCACCCACTCCCTGCTCCCGTGGTCACAGCTCAGGCACATCCCCACTGCCGCTTCCCCCGTGCCCCGCACACACGGCCCAGCAATAACTCTGCTCGCACATCACGTGTGCTGAAGGTCGCAGCAAGCCAGGTCTAAGGCAGAAGCACGCTACTGAAAACTTCCGCAACCTTTTTTTCCCCTCGCTCCTCATACGGATGTCTCTCAGTCCAGAGAGGCAGGTGCCGCAGAGAAGCCCCCAGGCCACCCAGAGAAGCACTTCACAGCCCAACACCTCGTCCGCACAAGAAGGCTCTGCCTTGATCAGTGACTTTCAATCACAAGACAACCCGGAGAAAGATCCATGCGGATACCAGTGTGGGGAAACAATCGGCTTCTCCGCGCCCATTCATCCACTTCCTCTTCAAAAAGGTTTCACTTCTCACAGCCGATGTGGGTGGTACCCGGTTTGTCGATGTTTTATCAGTGTTGTAACGACCAGCTCTGTTTGCAGCCTCTGCTTCAACCCATCCCTCTCCAGCCCGGAGGAGGTTTCTGCAGGTGCCGTTCAGCCCCAGCATCCCGGTGTGCTCCAGCCTGGTAGAAACTGCCGCCGGCTCCGCGCACTGGCAGGCGCTTCTCTTGGGAAGAAAAACCCCCTTCCCGTGACTTTGCCAAGTTTTAAAGGGGGGCAAAAGAAACACCATTTTGAGTAGCATCCCAGGGACATAAGCAGGAGCGGGACAAGGGCCAAAGTCACCCGAGCACTCCTGCACATGAGAGTGGAGCTCCTCAGAAGTGTCTACAAAGCGTTCCTGGATCCAGCCCGGAGCAAGCCTTCACCGATCGGACACATGGCGCTTACACCCTTCACGCCAGCGTCTCAGCTTCCCACCACAGCAAGCACTGAGGGAACAGCACGAGGAACCCCTCTCAAAGAGGGGCTGTGGGCACGGGTGTAATCCTCCAAGGACCAGAAACTGAGCAGCAGCCCAGAGAGCAGAGCAGGGAGGGGAGAAGCTTCCCTGCCATCCCTCCCCGGTATCCAGCTCCCGGGAATGCCACGGCAGCGGGGTTCAGAGGTACAGCCCTGCCAGACGCCTGCATCCGAAAACTCAAGCCACAGAGCCGATTACAGCTCAAGTGCTTTATTATCGCTAGGTTTTCCACCACCACCTGGGATTATCCTGTCTACACACAGTCGCTAAAATCTGATGGAGAATTCACAAAGAAATGTGAAGTGCTAAGCAGCTGGTGAGCGGGGATCCAAGCTCAGAGGGTCAGCAGGATAGATGTTTTCGGCAAAACAAGCGTGCAGCATCACTACCATCGGAGGAACACGTTTTTAAAAAAACCCAGCACCAAGCAGAACCAGCCACCCCAGCTCGCTGTGCCAGACAGCCGGCACGGCCGCACACAGCTGCGTCACCGAGGGGCAAACGCAGCCCCCACTGCCACCCCAGCACAGGCAGCACCACCGCAGCGCAGACAGGACAGCGGGGACAGACGTGGCCGCCTTCATCACCTTTTAGACACGGGATCTGCAGTGTTTTTAAGCTCTTTTGATACCTCCTGTCCCAGGACATCAGAAAAGCATCCAAGTTCAGAAAAGAAAGGGTTAAGGAGGGAAACAAATCTCAGATTTTTTTTGGTGGAGGCTGGAAACAGCTGTGAGCTGCAGCCCCACGAAGAGCATCCCCATCTTGGAGCAGCTCTCCCTGTCCCGTTGCTGGAGGAGGGAGCCACCCACGCAGGGGGACAGCAGCAGGGGCACAACGCCAACGCAAGCAGCAATTCTGCACATCCCCGTTCACTGCTGTCTCCGGGACAGCGTGAAATAACCCAGAGCCCAGCGCACGCTTCCGGCACTATCGGCAATCACAGCGCAGGGACGATAAGGGAGAGGTGTTCCCAGGAAAAGCCCTAGCCCAGGCGAGCACAGCCCCCATCCGACACATTTTTACACAGCCCCTGTTTACACATCCCGCTGGGAGGGGGTTGTGTCCCCAGCTGTTATCAGCTCCAGTAAACTACAGCCAGAAATTTTATCTTAACTTTCTTCTGCGCAGAGCAGCTGCCACAATAAATATCAGCAAGATCAACACAGCCAGAGGTCCGCGCAGCAGCCGCTCGTCACAGCGCTGGGCTGAGCGGGAGCCGCCGGGATCCTCCCTCGGATGCACTCACACCAAGGTACGAAACAGCTTAAACCACCCCCAAAATACTCGAGCCGCATGCCGAACGCACTAAGGACGCCCGCTGCCAAGCCGTGCATCCTTCAGCGAGGAAGCCGGACCAGAAGACACCAAAGCCTGGTTGTGAGTGCGAGCAAAGCCGGGAGCTGCTCCGAAGGGGAGGCCGGGTTTGCGGTCCCCAAGCAGAGCCGCCTGACAAGGCTTTCCCAAGCTTCCAGGTCCAGGACAGAGCTGCTGTGTTTACAGCCCGAAGAGGCAGAAGAGGAGGAAGCCCTTAGACAGCGAGGTCTGCACCGCCACCACCATCTCAGTCGCTGCACACAGGGCGCACAAGGCTCTTCTGCTTTATTTAATAAACAGAAGCAGATTGCCACAGGCAGCTCTAATCCAAGTGACAAAATTGGTTTCCATAGACACTTGCTGCTTCCCCAGCAAAACTCAGACGCAGCCAGCGAGCCGGAGCTGGGGGGAAGCGGTGCCTGACACGGAATGCCGCGTGGTAAAACCAAAGCCTGGCCCCGCCGAGGGGCTGCTTACCCACAGCTCCATCAGCCTTCAGAGTCATTTCAGCTCCACCTCCCCTCTGTTAATTGACCTGCACAGCGCGATCGCGTTAACGAGGGCAGCTTGCCATCTCCCAGCATGGGGATCTGGGGAGCCAGGCTGCAGGAGGGGGGGCTCACCTGGGGCTGCCAGGGCAGCGAGACCAAACCCCACCTCAGCCTCAGGAGAGGCCACGGCATCCCAGGGGAGAGCTGCTCTGCCGGGCTGGGGTACGAGCAGAGCCCCCAGCACGCACAGCCCAGCTCCGGCCCGCTGGGACGCTGCTCCAGCACCGCTGCCCTGCCCGCTCCCAAACCGCTCCCCATCCCCTGCAGCAGCCCCGGCTCCTTCAGAGGGGCAGCGCTGCCCCAGCTCCCCGGCCAGAACCCAGTGCGTTTCCCTCCTTCGCAAAGCAGGGCAAAACTGCCCGCAAAGCCGCTCCCTGCCAACACCACAGCCCACAGCGCCCCAAAATCCCAACACAAAGAATAGCAGGCTTTTTTTTTTTTTCCAGCTACAACAACAGTAAATACAGAAACACTTTCACCATTCACATGAGGCAGGATCAGCTCCACGTTGAGCTTGTTATCCCCACCAACAGCAAAAATCCGGCTTCATTCCCGTGCTCCGAGCCTGCTCTGGGCTGCGACTCCAGTTAGCGGCAAACTGGTGACTTACCCAATTCTTTAGATCCTTGGCTTTCACTGGCCAGCTCTCCCATCTTAACCAGAGCATCGAAGTATCCCTTCGCTGCGTATGTCATACCTAAAAGCATCAGAAAGCGCAGGTTATATTCTCTTTAATGGCTGTTATGACTTCCAGGGCACTGAGTAGATGCTAGGCACGAAAACAGACCCTACTGCAAAGGGCTGAACCCCACGGGGAGGGAAGAGGCACCAAACAGAAGAGAAACGAGTGAAGGAAGCAGGAGCAGCAAGGTGACAGGGCTATTTAGGAGAAAAAAGGTACAAGCAGGACCTCGGTGGTTTTCATCCCGGTGTAACCATAAACCTGCTAATGCTGCTCAGGAGGATCGCTGCGGAATAACCGAGTATCACAGACTCATTACAGCTCAGCCCTGTTTGCTGACATTCCAGCCACGCACTCCGCTTCCATCAGATAAGCGGGGGGTTTCCTCTCATCACCAGAACACGTTGTACGGCTCCAGCTCCGCTCCAACACATTCCACGCTGGAGTCTTTCCCAGCGTGATTCACCGGTTGGGACGCTGCCCCCCACGAGCTCAGGGATCCAAAGTGAAGGACGACCAAAGACAACATTAAAAATTACAGGAAGATCTCAGGCTTCAAAGCGTATTCACAGCAGGGATGCAAGAAAGACAGAAAGCAAGCGACGGCACTGGTTATCCACAGAACGCTGCAGCGACAGCGCGCGCGGCTTCAGCTGCGACAGAACAGCGTGTTGCCAGCGCAGCCCGCCAGCCAGGCGATCAAAGCTGCGTTATCAGTGAGACATTTCAGAGGAACAAATCAGAGCCACAGTCCCGAGTGCAGCCCCTTCTCCCTCTCCAGCTGCGGACCCAGCCAGCTGACAGCAGGCAGAAGCACACCCAAATCACCAACCCCGCTGCGTTAGCATCGTTAGGAGGGGCTGGGAAACACCACTTGTACAGGCACACGAGGTGCCCCATCCACAGGGAGCAGAGTCCACAGCCCCTGGGCATTGGGCCGGGATGGACGGGCACTTTCCCCATCACAGCCGGTTGATCCATTAAATCCCAACTGAAAACACTGCTGAGAACTGGCGAGAAAGCAGCGCGCAGGGCAGCGCCTGGACCTGAGAAGGGCAGGAGGTCTGCATCTTAACAGTTCCCTGAAACATCCATGAGCCTCACTGGACTCGTGGGAAATAAAATTGGCTCCAGGCTCAAAGCAAGAAGGCGCAGACCCTTCCCAAAGGCCGTGCTTCAAACACTGTCCTTTAAGAGCACGAGACACCAAGATTTATTTTTTTCCACTGGCTTAAGATTATGACAGCCTCTTCCCTTACAGGCATTTCCATGGAGCCAATTAAAAAAATAAAATCCAAGAGATGTGCAGCGCTGCTTCAAAGGGAGCGGAGTCCTCCCCAAAGGACAGCAGTGCCCTGGGGTTGAGAGCAGCCTGCCTTCACCCTCCCCAAAACCCAGCCGAGGGGGCCTTGCAGCATGCAAAGCCATTCTAAGTCAGAATAGTCCATTTTTGGGTTTCATCAATTCATAGCTGGCTTTCGATCATTTAACTCTACACCTCTGTATTCCCAATTCAGAGCTGCCACCAATATTTTTAGGTTTTTTCCTTCTCTTCCAATGCATTCTTCTGGGCAATTTGGACATTTAAACAACACATTTTTAAACAGAACTTGAAATCGTAACTCTAAATATTTTAAAGCAACCTTTAAAGATGAACTGCTTGGAGGTGCATTTGTTATCCAGTTGCCACCCAGCATTTTATCACTCGGATCCTTTCCACAGCCATGGCCCCACAGCAAGCGCACGCCTTGCACATCCCAACGATGAGAGCTCAAGGTCCAAGAACCATCTCCCCCGTTTCCTCCCCATGGGAACAAAGAGCATCCCAAGCTGGTTTTCCAGCTTTCCTCCCTTCCAAGGCCATGCTGTCTAGCCAGACCCTCAGCAGCCCCGCAGCCCCCAGCATTTCAGCAATAAACATCAGCAACGCAGTCACACTTACTTGCTAAGGCCTTTTCATAGGTCTTCCCCATAGAAATGAAATTCCTGAGGCTGGGATTGAACTGCTCCATGATCGTCTAAAGGAAAAAGAACATCATCATCAGGGATCAGCAGAGATGATGGGGAGCATGGACAGAGCGGCTCCGTGCTCACCCGGTGCAGCCACGCTGAACTCTACGTTCATCAATGCAGTAACAGAACAAAATGAATCCTCCCACACCTCTCAGCAACTCAGCCCAAGCTTCCCGACGTCTGCAAGAGGACAACAGGTTTCACCAAGAAGCCTCCAGTATACCCACGTCTTGCAAACCACGGTCAAAACGAAGGGCCCTGTTGGCCGGGAAGGGCAGATACTCTTCTCATTTGGGGTAAATCAAAAGTACCGGATCAGGAAGTGCCCAACGCCAAGCCAAACACGGCGATAAGAGCTGGTGGACATAGCCAGGACATCCACTGAATGCAACCCGTGCTGCCGCTTCAAGCCGTGCCTCCTCTGGCGAGCGCGGGCTGGAGGCACCACCACCGCTCACCGAGGGCTTGTCCCCACGCCAGCTCCACCACCGCCCCGACACCAGGCGAGAGCAGAGCCCGGACGCTGCAGCGTGGGGGAAGATGCCCCAGATATCCGCCCTTCATCCCACAGCGTTACTGAAGACCAAGCCTGGGCTTTGAACGCCACGAGGCCGAGGGTCCATAACAAGGTGGCTCCACAGGGCCCCAGCGCGAGATGCCCTGTGCAGGTGCTTCACCAGAAGGGATAAGTGACTGCCCCACACCAGAAAATCATCAGATACGGTGAATATAACCATAATAACCAGAACTGGCAATGGCCCTCAGACCAAAGTTGACCCGAGCTCTGGGAGATGATGGCTGGGGATGTCCCACTCCCAGGACAGCCTCAGCGGGACGAGCAGGAAGGGCTGCAGAGCCGCGTTAAAAACCACCGAGGAGCCACAGACAGAACAAAGCCACCGCCGTCCCCACCGAGCCGGCGCCAGCCGCGGCTGAAGCCACGCGCGAGGAATCGCACCTCGGTCTGCAAGCACGCGGTGCCACTTTCCACCTGCCTGTAAATGCTCAAGCGAGGGTGTTGGTGAACACCAGAAGCGCTGTCTGACAGCTTTTCCTCCCTCGCTCCAGGTCCTTATTTAAACAGGGGGGAAGGAATAATCGGCTCGGGAAGAACAGTTTCTTTGTGCGCTTGGCACAGCGGCTGCTGGCCCTCCCCTGCCAGAGCTATTCAATCCCGGCACCGATAGCATCTCCAAAACCAGACACCGATTCCCAGCCCGGCCGGGGAAGAGTCAACAAAACCTCCATTCTCTCCTCACAAATCCGACCTCCAGACCAGGACCAAGCTGGTCCCCACCCCGAGGACAGCCCCTTGCTCTGCCCCGCCACGAAAATTAAGTTTGATGCCTAAATGTCCCCACACAGCCCGAGCAGGGACCCACGGGTGTTCCCCCCAGCAGTGAGGGCTCTGCAGCCCCCACGCCGCGCGGCTGGCAGCGTCCCATCCCGGGAAGGGGAGGGAAGACAGCAGGCAGACACTTACGGCGAATAAGCTGATTAAGCATCTGTCACCTCATCTGAAGCAGGCCAAACACTATAAAGCTCATTTTCTGCCTGAGGCATTTTTATCTCGAGTTCCTGCTGCCTGGCCTTTGGAGAGGGTGACAGTTTAATTTTCTTCCGCCGGTGCACACGCGCAAGGCTCTGCCAGTGCCTCCCCCCAGATCGAACCAGCCATTTTCTAATTTCACTGAGCAGGAACCCACGTGGGACGCCAGCTCGGGGGCCAGCGTCGAGGAGGGGCATCACCTAGGCGCTGGAATTTGTTGGCAGCAGAAATCCTTTTAATCCTCCAAGCATCGCCCCGCCGCAGCCCTGAGCCCAGGGCACCAAAGCAGCCCAAGCCACGATGCCCCAAAAGCCACGGCCCCAGCAGCTCCCGGTGCTTTGGGGTCCGTCCCACAGCACCACGCACAGCCCTGCAAAGGACAGGAGGCGACGGCAGAGACCTGACGGGCAAGCACGAGGCTAATGAGAAATCTCACTGCTAATGAAGGCTGCAGGCCAAGCCACGCAGCAGCGCAGCACACGCGGGAGCTGCTCTGGGGCAGCGCAGTTTAGTGAACACGCTCTGCTCCGGAGAACATTCACCTGTAGCAACCGAGCCACGTACCGGGTTGTTTTTCCTAATTGCAGGAGACAAATGCACAGGAGTTAATTAACACTGACGAGGATTGCTCCATCCTTCCCACAGCACGTTTAACTTCGGTCAGAAATCTACCTGTGTTACCCTGCGAAGCGGCTGGAGGTGTGGGATCGCTGCCCACGGTGGGGACACGGACACATCCCCGCTGCCCACGGAGGGGACACGGACACACGTCCCTGCCACCAGCAGAGCCACGGCTGCAGCCTCCGCCACGCTCAGCCTGAGCAGTCTGAGGCTGAACAACATTTCTGCAGAAGAAATATTGGCAGAATTTCTGTGGGGAAGGGATTTTTAAACAGTTTGCTGGGTTAAGTGCAGTGAGTGTTTATGTAGATGCATGTACACGCGTATATACAAATACAGCGATTTTTGCAGCAGTGCCTATGTAAACATCTTCCCGAAACACAAAGCTCGGCAAACGAGGGGGCAGGATCTGCAGCCAAGCGTCACCTGCGGAGCAGGAGCACCGGCAGCCACTGGCAAGCACCATCGCATGTGGATGGCAGCGATGGGGAGCAGCCCACGGCCCTGCCTGAAGGCTGACAGCAGCCGAGCTGCGGGTCTGGTGGGGACGGATGAGGAGGAACCAGATTCAAGGAAATCCCCTTCCAAAATTCAGTACGTCTTCCCCAAACTGGAGGGAACCAAAGCACAACGTGGCACTGCGCAGGGCAGGACCCCTCTCCCCACCGACCGACAGCTGCCACTTTAAAGCAACATATAAAGAGAAAAGAGCCCCAGAAAGGATCCCACTGCCCAGCTGAAGCAGGGGGAGGCAACGCTTTGCTGGCCAAAGAAAATTCACAAAGCCCCAGGAGGAAGCGTGCTGAAAGTGAGTGTTTTTAAGACATTGTCTGGAGACTCCAACAATAACAGCCCGGCAGGATGAGGGCATCGGAAAGGGCTCTTCACTACAGAGATAAAAATAGAGATTTTCAAGCCTTCTTCTCACTCCCAGGGCGTGAAGGGGAGGTGACTCCAGAACTAACGCACCTTCACATCCCCCTCCAAGTGAGAGGCTGAAAAGCTACCTCCTGTCAGGAGGAACCCTGACAAACACATTTGTGTCACAGAATATGCTCAACAAGCCATCGCTTCGCACACCCGCGTCGGCCAGCACGGTGCTGTCGCTGCTCCGGGACAGACCCCAGCCCCCAGCCCGCAGAGCCGGGAGGCAGAGGCGCAAAGCCAACGCTCAGCAACATTCTGGTAATGAGAGCAAGTCTCGTCCTCCCTCACATTTTGCTCCATCAGCACCACCCACAAGTTGTTTGCCTTCCACACGCCGCCTGGGCAGAGTTTAGAAAAACACCGGCAAAAAAAAAAACCAAAACCTGGCAGGCGAAGGCTGAAAGGGCTTTGCTTTGTTCCACTGCACTGAATTCCCTGGGTAATGCCACTCAGCTCTCTGGGATTGGCACGGCTTTATTCCGCTGCCAAAAATGAAACTAATGCAAAGCACGAGGTCTCCAGGACACAGCCCCGCTGAACGAGGGGAGAAAGGGCAACGGAAAATCAGGTCCCCGTCTCGCCCCTCAGCGAGGGCCCACCAGCCGCTCTGCCACCGTAGCCAGCCCATGCGTAAAAGTTGAAGCCCTTCCCAAGAACAAGCTGGAAATGGAGCTGGTTCAGCGCGTCTCAGATTTCTCCTGCGTAGGAAAGACCTGCACAACAGCTCCTTAAGGGCTTTTAAAAAAATAAAAAAGTTAAAACCCAGGCTGCACAGCTCTCCCCAGGTCGATCCTAAAACCGAAGCGAAATAGAAGGCAGGCGCCCGTTTGCGCTGCTGGGGCAGGAGAGGGTCAGCGGCTGCGGTTTGCTGGGCGCCCAGGCCCTGCACCACCGTCATTGAGCGGCACAGCACCGGCTGCAGTGCATCACCGCACAGCTGGGACGGGATTTCGCCCCGCAACGCTGCGTCAGCCCACCAGCAGCGTACACGCTGCCCCGATTACAGCACCGCAATTACAGCCGGACCTCACGGCCAGCCTCTCCTCAAGACAGCGAAGGGCCAGACAAGTGCGCACCAGCGCAAAGAGGCTCCCGGATTTGTCCAAGGGACGAGCTTAACCCCAAATGCCAAGCCCTGGGCTCCTCTCCCAGCTGCCCCACTGCAGGGACAGCCTGTGCCGCGCTCATGGGGGACATCCTGGGCACCTCAGCCAACACAAGTAATGGACTTTGAGCCAAAAAACCCCAACTTGGGTGTTTTCCCAGTACCATTCTTTGCTGCCCATACGCACCAGTAAGGCACGATGGCTCCTTGCAAGCCTGATGATGCACAGTGGCAGGGATGGCCTGGCACCCACAGCTTTCCCGGGTGACTCATGGGTGACAGCAGGACACGATGTGACCATGACAAGCGCCCTTGGAGGGGGCAGCACCACGGGGCTCTCTGGCACACCGCAGCCACGCTGCAGAGTGGCTCAGCTCTAAGGAAGTTTTGTTTCTAAATGGGTCAGCCCAGCTCCAGGAACGCCTTCCATTATTTCTGCATCAATATTTAATGCCCAAGGCAGCCCCGGCGCTGCCTCCATCCCAGCTCGTCCTGCCCCGCACCGTCAGAAGACGGCCGCGTAGTTTCAGGAGCCGAGGTTCTGCTGGGAGGGGAGCCTCGCTGGACTCGTTAGCGGGGCTGATTTCACCCCGCAGCTCTGCCGCAGGGATCGTCCCCGTCCCACCGACGTCCCCGGTACCTCGCTGTACCGTGACACAACGCAGCAGCCGCGTTCCACAACCCAGGCTGCTGATGGCTGCCGTGCCGCATCCCTCCCTGGCCACCAGCGAGCCCGCCTCACCCAGCACTCCCAAAGCTCGCTCCGAGCCCGTGGGAACGGCTGAGCCGTTGTCCTCCCGTTCGGGCTCTCACAAGGTCCTGTCCCAGAGCCAGGCGGCTCAGCACAACCTTTACTGGGGACAGAGCTCAAAAGGAAGAGAATTGGGGAAAAATAATAAAATCTGAGTCCTCATCTAAACGCATTTAATTTCTACTAGCTGTTGTGTCAGAGGATGAAGGGACCCAAGTTTCAGGGCTAGAGCTCTGAACATCTTTGTCATCAGGGTCTGGGCTTGAAGGGAACCAGAATGGGGAGCGGCACAGTGGGCAGAGCCCCCAACACCCACGGGAGAACACCTCGCTAGTGCCCTCCAGCAGCCACCCCGCAAGGCAGACCCATCCCGGGGTGGGATCCGCGCTGCCGAGCCGGGTCAGTCACCTGGCCGCTTCCCCACAGACCTCGCACGAGGGGCTTGACTCGGCCAAAGGCTTCACCCCCAGGAGCTCGGCGCAGGAGGTGTTTGACATGCGCTGCCCTGCGCCGTGCCCTGCAACACGAGCAGCATGGAGTGAAACCTTAGCCACGCGCAGACTCAACGCAACCAGGCACCCACGGCAAAGCCAGCAGTCACCTCCGTCTCAGGAGCATCTCCTCCAACGGGCACCCTGCTGCCTCCGGACCCGGCCGAGCGGCCGGACCAGCACAGAGCCTCGCTCCACGCTTGTCTGCAGAGCAAGACGCCTACAAAGACGCAACTCTGGCAAAAGCGCATTCGCCCTATAAAAACCCCACAGCCCTGGGCCCTGCTCACTGCAGGACGACAAGCCTGGCCTCCACCCTCCACAGTTATTGCTGGGAAGGGAATTTTGCAGAGCTCGACCCGCTCCCCTGCGACACCGGCACACGGTGCTGCCATCAATCGCAGCCATGCCACCGACTGCCCTGGCCAAAAGGTTTCCCAGGCCTGGGGTGCGGGGACAGCAGGGAGCACTGTGCATGGAATTTGGGGGTGGCACACGCCAACTCCAGGGGCCAGCTCCTGCCTCCCCGTCCCTCTGCTGCCAAACACACCACACCACCCACAATTTCCCTTCTGAATCACTTCGGCAAGCATCGCTCCCCTTCCCTCCGGACTTGCAGATAATGAGGCAGGAGGCTGCTACGCCGGCAACAACATCCATTACAGCCGGTGTGTAGCAAACGATTATCAGGAATCGTGCTTGCTTTTGTGCAAGACAATTAGGCTTCGAGTTCAGGGTGTTTTTAAGCAAACACCTCTCCAAACACAGTATTCACACACCATTGCAAAACGCTCTTCCACGCGAAGAAACAGCTTCAAAATGAAATGGAGGAGAGCCTGGAAACGGCGCTAATTTCATCTGTCATAAATGAGACTGGTTTGTCTTCGGGGGAAGGAGGAATTGCCCATCCCTCCTTTCTGCAAACAGCCAAGGGACAAGGGGTGGCCCGGGAGCACCCACAGCCGGAGGGGTTTGGCCCCCCGAGCCCGCAGCAGAGCCCAGCCCCACAGCTGCGTGGCTGCGGTGGGGTCCGCACGGGTGAATCAGCGCCGGGGAAGGTGGGATTACGTTGGCGGAAGGTGCCAGCAGCCTCCGTCTCCCTCTGTAATTACTACACGTGTGTAGGCAGCTGCCTGTAGTGGCAGCGCTGGCGAGGGGGCGGCTGACAGCTCCCCCACCATCTCATTAGCGCCGGCACTCCGAGGGCAAGCACTGGTTCTGGAAAGTGATCACAATGGGCTTCCTGGGCAGGACGCCTCGGGAAAGCCTGGCACAGGGAGAGCTGTCTGCTCCGGACCTCGCAGGGAGCCGGCTCGATGCCCCCATCCAGCCACTGCCAGAACCTCAGCAAGACGACGGCAGCAGCTGGAAGCCAAGCGTGGGGCTGCGGCTGTGAGGAGGCAATGGCCAAGCCTCTCCCAGCATTGAGCCCCTTCCTCGGGGTTGTCTCCTCCTGACCATGGCAGCATTCGGGCTACTGTACCGGCCAGAAAAGCATCAACCAAAAAACTGACTTGGGCAACGAGGATGTGAAGCACCAGGAGTGGTTTTGGACTTGGAGACTCCAAAGCTTATGGAGCTCCTCAGAGTCCCCAGGCTGCAGGAGCCCTCAAAGAAACAGGCAAACACCAGGTTCCTGCACACCCCCCACGCCACACATCTCCAGAGGCCAAGAAAAGCATCATCATGATCATCTTGAGGAGAAAAGGCTCCTCGTTCACTACAGTGAATGAGAACAGGGTCAGGACCGTCTTCCTCCAGCTCCCAGCGCAGAGACACTGATGTTGGGCAAAACCACAAGATCTGTTCCAGCTCCACGTCCTCGCTCCCTAAACCCCAGCTGCTCCAGCTAAAACACCGAGAAATTAAACCACTCACTAACTGATTGTCAGGCCTTTGGACTCCCCTCGAGTCTGTCTCTGGCTCTGGGGGCCAAAAAACCCCCCATGCACCCTCTGCACGTCAATCGGATCAGCCAGGCTTCGACGGAGACGGCGCTGCCGTGTGCAGCGGGCGCTCTGCCCAGTCTGACCCACGGCTCACAGGCGATGAAGCTGATGGTCAGAGGCGAGGGAAGAGCCAGCCCGCACTCACCCCTCGTCTCTCAGGGAACAAGCATCACCCAAGCATTGCTGTTGTGACAGCCCACGAGCCGCCCTGCACGCTGCTGACCCGGCTGCGCCCGGGGAAATTGCGACCTGCTCCGCAAACCTGCTATTAGCAGAGTTCTTCGAGGACAACACGCCTCAAACACCTGAGTCACCAGCTGAAATTGTTCCCAGCAACTCTCACCAGACCAGCCACGCCATCGCCCAGTGCGGGGCACCAGCACAGCTGGGTGAGGAGCTCCAGCAGTTCCCCAGGCCAGTACACAAGCACCGGGCTCCCTGGGAGGGAAAGGCTCCCGCCCGGGACGTGACCGCGCTGCCGGGCTCTGCCCAAGCGCAGGAGCACACCGGCTGCGTCGGGGGGTGGCAGGGCATCCCAGGCCGCTGAGCCCCAGCCGCGGTTGAACGCCGTAGCCACAAAGCACCATCCCCAGACCTCCCAAGTCACCGAGATGTTGGGTGCCATTAGCTCCACCTGCACGGCTGTAACGCCCCAGGAGCCCAAACCCCAGACTTTACAACTCCAGCACCTCGGTATTTTTTGTACTAAGTTTTTTTATCAGATATTTCTTCCCCCGCCCCGTTCAGCATTCCCAGGTAACTCCATCTAACCACTTAAAACGCAGGAAACCACGCAAGCTTTCCAGTTCAACAAACGACATCCTGCGTTACACGTTCGGCTAGAAAGGTTTTATTAGACCTGGTCACAGGACCCAGCGGAGCAGAAACCACTTCCTTCACGAGGAAAATTACAGCACATAAATTATTTCATTTTTCTGATGACACCGGGAGCAAAGCAGAAAGAAAAAACCTAAAAAAACCCCAAACCCGAAGAGATTCACGAACTCCAGCGCCAAGCAAGAGCCAGGAAAGGCTCCGCTCGCGCTGGGGAAAAGCGGGAGCGGCCGCGCTCGGCCCGAGGGGACTCGGGGACAGCACCGCGCGTGGGCTGAGCCCCGCTCCCACCGACTCCCACGCGGCTCCCGGCCGCCCCCACTCCCCCACAGCGGCCGGGGGGGGCGGGGTGTTGGGGGGCTGCTCGCCCCCACAGCAGCCGCAGGGTGCGCGGGAGGGGGTGGGGATGCCCAGGGGGATTCGGGGTGCCCGGGGGCTGCTCCCCCCACAGCGGCCGGGGGGTGCCCAGGGGGGATCACGGTGCCCAGGAGGAGGGCGGTCGGGATGCCCGGGGGGGGGGGCTGCTCCCCGCGGGGCCCC
>JAAGAY010141834.1:0-10314 GCA_011801015.1 Ardeotis arabs | reverse complement strand
AAGTGGAGATTTTTATCTTTACAGGACGTAGGTTAACTCTTTGAATACAGAGAGCTAAGTGCCAAATATTACAGTTACTGCTTAGCCATGCTATTCCGGGCCAGTAAACGCGGTTACGTGGTTGTGTCCGTGCTCTGTAAGACGCAGGCTAAGGGAGCCGCCTTGCCGGCGCTCGGATGGGTGCTGCGGCACTTGGAGTGGATGTTCATTATCCTCCAGGATTTCTCCAAGATAAGGAACAAGAACAAAACAAACAATTTGGTTTTGATTCTCTTTACCTTGCTGCTGTCTTTTTGACACTATTGCTGTGTTTTTATTTGAATTTCTCTCATCTCTCAGATGAATTGGAAACCTGTCTTCAATACTGGCTTCAAATCACAAGCAAATTTTTCACTAAACCCCCCTGAACACTCCAAGGTTGCCTCTCTCCATTGCCATCCTCGTGGGGCTGGTCTGGGGTGGGTATTGCCCATTCCAGCCTTGTTTTCCCTTCTCTCATCCTGCAGAGACAGATTGGCTTTGATTAGTCACTTGCTGAGCCAAACTTTGGCTTTCTGGTTGTGTAATGTATAGCTCTGGTTGCCAATCAGAAAATGAAAGTCCTTTTCCTAAAATTAAACAAAGAGTCCTCATCATTAACTTAGAACAAATCAATGCCTTTGCATTAATTCACATGGAGCAGGGCCAGTTTACAGCTCTCCCTGACCTGTTCGGTGGTTTTTTTGTGTATAGGTTTATCTCAGCTTCTTTTTTAAGGAAGTGTTTATTGTTTGCATTTTCTGAAAACCTTACTGAGCATTAATGATTGAAACTTAAGCAATCAAGACTCTCCAGAATGTTTGCAGGAGCCCACCAACTAGATCATGTTTGCCAGGCTACACCAGAAGCTTTCTCTTTTGTCGTCTTTCCGTAATATAAAAGCTAGCATTCATTAAAGTCTGAAAAAGTTTCTTTTATTGTGACAATTTCACCATGTTTCAGTGTACTTTTGTGTCAGTAGTGACAAATAGTATGTGATTGCTGCAATCATGATACCATGGGAGTTAGGAGAGCAATGAGTAGATGGTTTTAAATGGAAGGACGTTAGTTTTCTTGCATTGAAAACTGAGAAGTTAACGATTTTTAATAAAGATAAACTTGCAGATTCATAAGGTGCAAGTTAGTCTGGAAGAAATGATACCAGCTGGAAATAAGAAAGACCTAAGGAAAAATTGCAGGTTAATGTTTACTCTTTTATGACTATTTTAATTGAATGACTTTACACCATGACCTTTTAAATTGTAGCTATTTTAAAAAGGAGTATCTGTGTGCCGCAGGCCCATGGAAAGCACTGGTGGGTGCAGCGTCGGTCGGCTCCTGCGCTCTCGTCGCCCTGAGCTCTGGGCTGGGCCGGCTCCAGCTCAGCACAGAGCCCAACACAAGGGCTTTACAGTCAAACACTGAAAAGTTTTCCATGGTCATGGCTCGAGGGAGAACTTCTCTCTCTGTACCCAGGACTTTATGTAACAGCCACTTTCCGTAAAACTCTTGGCTTTTTTGTTGAGGACCGTTGAGCCTACGGGAGGTAATGCTACAGAAGGAAGAACCAAAACCTGGATTCTGAGGGCAAATGCTTGGACTTTGTCTCCTTCAGAGGTTACCTGCCGTGTGCGTGGGAGGCAGTCAAGGATTTCTTCTCCCAGTTGTGGGAAGGAGTCTGATTCTTGCTCTGTGTTCCCCCAGTTATCTGCTTTTTGCTTATTTCTTAGCCACGCCGTTGGGAAGTGGGGATGCCCCGATCAATTTTTTGCATCACAATATTTAATTTCAAGCAACAGGATTTGGTTTCTGGCCAGAAAAAATCCTTTATTTATTACATGTGCTGTCCTTGCTTTTTTTCTGTACTGAATAGACTCACCTTGTGCTGCAGTGAAGTGATTGAAATAGTGCTTTGCTGATTTAAGAGAGCCAGGCTTACAACCCAGCTACAAAACGCCTGTCGTACCTGGAATACCCATCAAGAAAATATCGTTGGTAGTAAAACAGAACAGAAAGGTTAGCTGATCCACTAGGTACTGCAGATGGGATGATCACCTGGCTGTTGACAGAGGGGATCTAGAATTTTAGAACCTGTCTTCAGACTGTCTGAATATGTTTTCGGCTGCCAAGAAGTCGTCAACAGGAATGATCCATGGATAAATGGGAGCAGCATGCTATATCTGCAACAGTTTCAGTTTGGCAGCCTTGCTTTTCAAATATTCTCTAGAACACTAATTACGAAACAGTCTTGGATCAGCTTTCAGGTGGCCAATATTGTATTCAGAAATTATTCTCTGTCTTAATTTTTCTCATCTGTGGTTTTATCTAATTCATCTTCTATTTTTGCCTCCTTGTCTGTTCAGTAGATTTATTCCTGGATCAGCAAGGCAGTGAAGGAGAGGAAGCAGGGCAGGAGTCAGTTGCCGTTGCAGGGGTCGTTCTGAACTAGAGTTCCCACCCTCTTTCTTATTCTTTCTTGTGTCGTGGGTTTATTGTGAATTAATATTCACTTTAACCTTAAAACAATTCAAATGAAATCACCAAGAAAGAAAAGAAAAGAAGGTTCATGGTGTATGAGTCAAAATGAGAAGAGATCTCAGTAAAATTTCATCAGACAGAGCTGTGCTTGGAAAAGAGAAGAGTATTTCTGGTAGAGTATGAGTCGTATTCACCATTAGGAAAAGGAGACGCTGTCCCCCGTTCTAATCTGATGTACTGTAGCTGCTGCAGGAGACGACGAGGCGATCTCCCTGTTACGGACACTCTGGGCTGTTTCCTGTAAAGAGTGTTTTAAATCGATCATGGAAGTCGAAAGATAAAACCTTTCACCAAAATGCCCATTATTTAAGAAAAAATAGACTTTGAACTTTTTTTTTTTTTTTGCTGAGGCTGTTGCTACATGAGCCACTATTGATGCTCCAGATGCATTGTAACGAACAGAATTATTTTCAATACATTTAATTTTAATTAATATTATGCATTATGAAATTGTTTACTTGTGTGTACAAGAACCACTTTAAAAGTTGTGGTTTTGTCTGTATTTTGATTTCTAAGGAATGATTGATGCACACACAAAAATAACTGTAATCTTCCGAGGCACCAGGGATGCAGAGTTTGGGTTGTGTTTAAGCCAGATTTCTCGGTACAGTTGTAGTCTTGGGTGAATGGAACAGCAGCCAGGTCTGTTGGTTCTTGTGGGTTGATTGTTGTTTTAAGCTTAATTAAGGTAGCTTTTGCTTAAAAAGAAAGGGGAAAATTCAATTTAAATGTCAATATCTATGATAACTCTGTAATATGTCTTTTTTTTTCTCACAAATTGTCTTTGCAATGGAGGTTTACATAGATAGTCATAGCCGAAAAGAATAAGGAAATTCTATTTATGCCACAAGTTAAGAATTCCCATTGCTGGCAAATCTTAATTTACTCCTCCTTCATCTGATTTCTGATGGGAAAAATCTAACTCCTTTTGTACTGGAAATAAAGTTGATTGAACTCGGAATTTTTCCAGTGGCTCAAAAGGTTATTTCCCAGGCAGTGCTCTCTTACACTGCAGTGTTTTTTAATTTATCTGCTTCTTTCAGCAGATGCATGTTCAGCATTAATATATGTAGGGAAAGATAGCCTCTTACTACTAACTTGTGTTAGATGTACTCATAGGTGGAACATTATTTGACTTCCAGAATTTCACATGAAATCTCTTACTATAGACGTGATGGCAGTAACACCCTAGAGATGAAACCGTGATGTGGGGATCAGCTAAATATAATTTCTGTGGGTTTCTTTGGTTCGTGCAGAGCTCTGTAATTTCTTTCCAGAAGAAAACACTTGAGGACTTTTGCTGCCTATAGGAACTGTTCAATCAGTATTAACGTGCAACTTGTCAGGAGCACATTCTTAGAAATACTCACTCTAAAGGGCCTCAGTCTTGGAATAGAAAACGTCAGCCATGAAAAATGGAGATTTATTTGTGTGTGAATTATACATTTGCAGTTTGGTTTAGGAAGCTAAAAATAGAAAACAAAATGTTCTTTACCTTTTTACTTCATAGAATTGTAGAATGTGTTCACATTTATTTCTTGTAGTAATTTCAGGTGACCTGAGTAGTACCTGTTGGTGCGAGGAGAGCTGTCGCAGGCCAGCAGCTTTATCTTTCACCACAATTTGCCTTCACAAACCTATTTAATATGATCAGTGGAAAGAAAACTTTCTTGTGAGATGTCCAACTCTTTCTGGTTTTGGCAAATTCAGAGCTATTTGGAGACTTGCACTGCAAGAGGAAAGTTCTGCTTTTTGTAGCAATCCCAAGTGGAAAGGTTTGAAGCAAGGGTGGTATTCTTTAAACCATAATCACACTTTTCAAACCTCAAAGTTTTATACCAAAAGCAGCTTTTGGAAGCTTAGGTAAGTTTCCTTTTTACCAGGACCTTTTCACAAACTTTTTTCCCCATCGCTTTGGCAAATTCCATTCAGTTATTTCAACCAGCGTGAATGGATCCGCCCTCAGAAACGATCGCCGTGAGCGATGGTGCTGGATTTTGTAGACGTCAGCCGTGAGGAATAGCAGGTTGCTCGAAGTGAGTCAAAGCTTACACGAATGGCTAAGGTTGGGTTTGCTTTACACGTGGTGGAATTACTTAATTGGTGGAATTACCTAATTCAAGAAACCAGTTGTTTCTGTAATTATGGTAACATTTTTGTCTGCCAAGTTACTTTCAATGTAGCAGGTTTAAACGGATCCAATTAGTAATGAAATTGGTGTAATTAAGCTAGCTATTAATTAGATGCACGCACGCACACTGACTTCCAGTCAGTGTGTTCAGGTAGGGATTTTTTTTTTTTGCATTATCTTGTTCTAGAAAGCAAATTTCTCTTCATTTTATCTTTATTTGAAGCATTTCTGATGGGACTCTTGCTGCCAGGTAGTGGGGGTGGAATATGATCTTGAGGATAACTTTGCTGATCCCTGGGGGCTTGGACTGCTTGTGTCTCTGCACCCCGTGGCCAGCAGTCCCGGTGTCCAGGAGCACTTTGGAGAGGTGAGCCTCCATCAAGGGATGACTGTTGCCATCGCAGTGCCAAAAGGTTAACTGGCACATGGAGCAAACCAGCCATTTGTAATGACAGGGACCACGATAAACGCTTGACAGGGCTCCCCGTGATGTGGCTTGTTTAGCATTTGGAGAACAGCTTAGCAGCAAGAGTCATCCATGACTGGTGTCATTGCAGAATTTTACTTAAAACTGCCTCGGAGAAGGCCCGGAAGAAATCCTCCAGGGCTCTTTCTGCAGTCTTCAGTGATACTGGGCAAACTCATGTGTGCAGCATTATGGAAAATTTTACTTAGCAGTTGCCTTCCCTGTTGTTGATTAATACAAGATTTCAGTGTTCCCAGTCCATTAATCTTCATAAGCACATCTGCATACTGAAAAATATTTTTAAAAACAACATAAAAAAAATTACAAGCGTTGATGATTCCTGAAGATAAAAAGAACTAAAAGAGCAACGATAAACTGTAGTTCACTTGCATTGTGTGAACCTTAATCCAACGTGAGATAGGGGCTTTGCTATTTAAAGTATTTTAGTTGCATAAGAGGAAAACTTTGAAAAGTGATTGTTCTCCAAGTGCTGAATTCAGTTCCCACTGCGAAATATCCCGGCCTGCGTTGTATCAAGTAATAATATCTTGCAAGTCAAAATGGTATTAGGGAGGTGTTAGAGACATCACAGGAGGAGCTAGAGCTAATGTTGGGGCATTTAGAAAGTTAATTATCTTGAGAAGAAACTAATAGGGAAGGTATGTAAGGCTTTGGTATTTTAAGGAGCCGTGTCTAAGACTGGATAGCTAGAGCTGTTCTTTTCTGGCACGTTTGTTGATACAAACACTGTAACAGGGATGTCCAGATGCCTGGTTTTTCCAGAAACAGAGTATTTTTAAAGGGTTCCTGTCGTCTGTTGAAACGGCAACTTAATGCACAGCAAAACCCATGGTTAGTTTTATGACTCTGGATTTCTATTTATTTAATCAAATACTTTTCTAGTAAGGAGGTACCCGGAAAGCGTGCCGGGTAACTTTGTGATCCCCATCCCGTTTGTCCCACAAGTACTAAAAGCAGACAAGACAGCGTCTGCTTCAAGGGAAGGCTCTTCAGCACGGTAAAACCTCGTAAGCTTTGCTCTGTGCTTCCAGTGGGGAATTGCATCGCGAGGAAATTCGGGGCTCACAGCTCGGGCGGGATCTTACCACAAACCCACCTTCTCTCGGTGGCTTGGGTTGAGATGCTGCCAGGCGCCTTCTGCCAGCTCCGGCAGCCGTGGCGGGGCAGGAGGGAGCTCGAACATCTCCAACGGCTGCCGCGAGGTTGGCCGGCGCGGCTCTGCTCCGAGTTCCTGTATCCCTCCCTGAGCCAAGCGTTGCCAGCGGCGACAGGAATGAGGCACCGAGAGCAAAGCGAGCAGGGGAGGGCCAGATATCCGGGAAATTCAGTGTACCCCTTATTGAGATGAGATTTTTACCAAAAGTAACTGTGTTCTAAGTTCATTTAAAGAACTAATTTTCTGGATCTGAGTGTTTTTATAGTGAAGGGATGTTGTAAAGACGTTGTTTATAATGGAGTTTATCTTAGACCGAAACCGTTTGCCAGCCTAGTATCAGGAACGCTCTGAAAAAGCCTTGCAGTGGTGGTAGCTTAAGGAAGGGGACCAGGGTGGGGGAGAAAACCTAATAAAAATAGCTGAGATCATTCAACAGTTATCAAGAAACAGATACTGCAGTTTTATAACAGAGAGCACTAAAAGTATATGCACTCTTAAAAGGCAATTAAAATGTATACTCCAAAACTATAAAACATTTTCTTTTCATCTGGAACATTGAGGGCAGATTACAACACATTAATAACGTTTTGTTTAGAGTTCAGTTTCTGATGGCTTCCAAATGCAGTCTGTGTAGATTAACCAGAAGGAGTCCAGTTCTCTTTTAAGAGAGCTTGTAAAGGAAAGCAATGTGGTAAGATTGTTATGAAAAGCTAGTGTATTTAGGAAATAGCACTTAGCAGGGTCTCTCTGAATGGCTGCCAGGTCAGGAAGCTGAAGTGCAAGGCTTGGCCCTCGTTCAGGCCCCCCAGTCCCGGCTCCTTGACCACACAGTACGTCAGGAGCATGTCACGGCGAGCCAGGAGCTCCACCGCGCCTCTGCCGCTTGGCACACGCATTTTCACATAACCCAGGGCTCCGGAGGGGAGGGAGGCACGCCGGGGCCAAGGGAACAAGGCTGCTTATTAAAATAGAAATGGATAAATAAAAAAAGCATGGGAATCGAGCGGTGGCTCGGTCCCCTTGCCGGTGGTTAGCAGCAGCGGCTCCGCGGGGCGAGGGTGGCCCGTCGGTGGGGGAGATCGCACCCTCCTCCCGGGAAGCGCGGCCTCTTGCCTTCCAGGGGGCCTCACGCAAGCTGTACCTCTCCGTAAAGGAGCTGAGGAGTACGAGGATGTTGTCCCAACAGGATCTGTGTTAAATACGCAGAGAACTGTCACGTGAGGGGAAGCGTGGGCGGCTGGGAGCCACGGCCAGGCTGGGAGCCACAGGGCCGCAGGTCGGAAGAGGCCGTGTCTGCTCCAGGTCCCGTGCCGGTCGGCTCCTTTCTCCAAGCCTCCTTTTCTGCACCAACCCGCTTTGTCTCTGACAGGCTTTTGGATGGCAGGAGGTGGGAGCAGAGCGCAGGCCCGTGGGCCAGGTGTCGGCCAGGCTTCGCGCTTGCGAGGGAAGCCATCGAGATGCCCTGGGCCGCGGAGAGGGTGCGTGGGAGAGGCTGCTGGGGACAGACGGGCGCCTGAGCTCTGCTCCTGCCCTCAGAGCGACGTCAGTTTATCCACTGAAAGCATTTCTTATCATAATGATACGAATTCTCACCCTCATCCCTAAGTATTTCCTCCACGTGATAATCTTGCTGCTTTTTTAAATAACAATAATGAGGGAAAACAGCGTATTTAATTAATTCTGGTAATGCGTACCAAGTTTCTGTAAATCCTGCCAGTTTAGGAACTTACTGTGTGGTCTCCAGCGAAGTTGTGTGTTGCTAGACAGGCCTTGTCTCCTTTCCCTCTCCGTCTCCCTGATGTCAGCGGCCCCGGCGTCCTGAGGGGCTCGGGCTGAGCCATGTGCACGGGTCCTTTTTGGTTTGGCTCACGGAGCGGAACTCAGAGAAGCTGAGACGTCCCAGTAAGCCCAGCAATGCTATTTACGTGCTCCCGTTACCCCCACGAATCAGTGTGGCACTTTGGTACAGATTTAGTTCAGTTCATAATGCCGTAACCGCTGGGATTTTTTTTTTTTGCTTTTGCCCGGTGACTTTTCCATTGCGATGTTGTATTAGGGAGAGGTCAAAATGAAACGACCACTGACCTAGCACACCGCGTAGTTCTTCAGTGTCTCTGTTGTCTACATTTTCTGCTTTCTTACTTTGCAACCAGCTCTGTGGAAACCCACTAGGCATCAGGTAGAATATTACAACAGAGAAGCTTTTCTTGTTCTGAAATACTGCAGCAGTATATTTTGTGTTAAACGCGAAGGGAAAATTGTTGTTCTCCAATCATTCCTTCAAGGCAGAGTTGTCCTGTGCCCGTGCTTTATTTCACTGTGCAAGTAAATGCTGATCACATTTACATTTACAGGCTGTAATCATGGCTCTCAAACTGCTCTCTCACCCTTGGAAATGGATCCCCTGGTTAGAAAAATCTGCTTTCCACAGCCACTAAGTTCACTTCAGAAAGATTCTTACAGAGAAATGAGGGGGGTAAAATGCATGGTTACGTTTAACACTTGGTACGCTAATAGCTCCTGCCTTTCTTGGAAAGAGCGTTGTGTATTACTAACATGTTGTACATTAGCAACTCAGATGTCTGATGGGAAAAATCTAATAAATTGTCATTACTCAGAACTGAGTAATTATACACAAAATTAAATATGTGCGTGTGTGTATGTGAGAGGGGAACTTTAACTTGTTATTGGTTTCAGACAGTGACTCATTAAGCCATCCTAATGCCTTGGATATGCAGCGGAAGACTCTAGATGTTAACACTTACATTCTCATCTCCATACGTGAGGATTTGAACACATAATTCCCTGAGATGAGACTATACCTCTTGATTTTTATTTCTAAATCTATGCTAAACTGGCAGATGTTAGGGAATAGCATTTAGCATTTTTCATTTAGATTCTGATTAAAAGGTAAGGGTTTTTTTGGTTTTTTTTTTTTTTTTTTTTTCTTAAAACCGGCAAAACTAATTATTCATGAGCGCAAAAATCATCATCCCTGACTAACAGACGTCTCAATTTGGGGTCAGCAGCAGATAACGCGAGCTCTGTAACAACTGTTGGATCGTTCAAAATGCTTCTGAGTCCCAGAATGGTGTTTCTGTTTTTCATTATCCGAAGGAATAGAGGAGAGGAGAAAGTTCAGGGAGCCGCTCTTGCCTTTGCTCCCACAGTGGCCGTGCGCACATCGTGAGTGCCGCGTCGGGGACGGGTGGGTCGTGGGTTTGCTCAAAGCTGCGGGGTTCCTCTGCTTCTGACTCATTGGGCTGCAGCTACTGAGCGATCATTCCCAGGGACTGCAAAGCTGAGAAATGAGAATGAAGGGGAAAAAAAAGGTTTTTAAGCTCTTCCAGGGTGCCTGAATTCCTTCAGCTGCCCGTGTACTTGAAGATCTATTACTGGAATAGCAGTTTTCCTGTATTTATTATTCATATCCTGTCCAGTTATTGGTTATTTGTCACCACACCTTCATTACTGTCAGGAAAGTTGTTCTCTGCTGGCAGGACGAAAACACATTCCGTTTCTCTGCTATATTCCTGTTTTGCTTCCTGATGCACAGCACCTGAAATTGTGGTCCTTCAGGCAGTTAGTAGCAATGGAACCGGGCTCGTATCCCTGTCCGTTGTCTAAAATCCATGACTTGAAGAAAAAAAGGTGTCTGATTTCATTAGCAGAGAGATCGTAATAGAATTATTTTATTTTTAATTTCTCCTTCCTGAACTCTTTAACAGATGCTTCTTTTTGGCCCTTTGACAGAAGCCTTTCAGCCTGCCTTGTGACAATCACAGATTGCAGCCTTGCGTGTGGGTATTTCTTGTGTTACACAGTTAACCCGAGGAGGCAGAAAAAAAGGCATTATTATATTGCTACAAGCTGCCAGCTCCTTGCAAATATTTTAAAGGTGTGGGTGCGTGTGTTGCTCTTGTGTAATATCAGTTCTCTGTGATTTTGTAAACAGAACCCTGTGAACCCTCAGTATCCCAACTG
>JAAGAY010141833.1:25817-62805 GCA_011801015.1 Ardeotis arabs | reverse complement strand
AAAATTTTTTTTTAAAAACAAAAAAAACCCAAAAAAAAAAAAAAAAAAAAAAAAAAAAGGAAAGAAAAAGGGTATTCTGAAGCCAAGAAGTGAGATGCTCTGGGTGGGATTACGCTGCGTAACCTTGGGTGTCTCCTTCCTTTTACGTGCTATGGGCTTCCTCACCCAACCTCCAGCTGTCACTTTGCAAAGGTGGAAGTCTTCAGTCATTCCTAGACTGCATCTCTCAGGCCCACATAGATGTGTCAAACACTCGAAAGTATTTAAATGGCTGTAGACATCTGTGTTGAAGCAAGTTGTGTATTGAAATGAAATATTTCAACTCTCTCAATAAAATAACATACTGTGGATTTCTCTGAGAATTCTAATTTTTCATGCAGACATTTGTTTTCAGCTGATCCAAATATACCTTTCTTGGAGGGATTGGTGGGGAGTTTGTCCCCTAGGTTTCACCTAGCTCCAGCTGTGAGAACAACAGATTCTCCTGGAATGCCTCATTTCAGGTGTGTCTGTCTAAAACGTATACTACTATCCAAAAGTAAGTGACAGGATAGATACAGAACTTACCAGGCTGACGACACACAGGAGGACAGATTAGAAAATTACTCCAGTGTCTGAAAAACTTAACATCTATTAACAACAGTGCTTTCCTGTAAAGACAAAACCCAGCAGCAGTTACTCATCAGCTAAAATCCCAGAGGGATCAGAATGAAAGATCTTACAGAAATGAAGAAAAAGATGCTTCTCTAGAAAGCATGCAAGACCAAAACTGGTGTTTTAAAAAAAGCAGAAGATAGCTCTGCTTTATCCGATAAGCACTGAGACAGTAGGTTAGTACGCAAGCACAAATATTCATGTCACTATAAATGTGGAGAGACTTCTGGAAACACACATTACATGATGGGTGTTCCCTAAAACTTCTCACACAGCATTGCCATATCCATGCAAATATGTTATAGACTAATCCTCTCACCACAGAAGGAGCACAAAGACATGATTTTACCATTGTTTTTAACCATGATCACATTTTGTCCATTAACTCCATTAACTAGATTTCCTTTTCCCCCCTCCTCGCCATATAATCCCCACGTGTAGGCTTTGCATCCTGCCACCTTCAACTAAAAAAGCTAACAATCAAAATTATTAATCTATCAACACCGGTCACTTGGCCCATCCATTTAATAACTGCTATATGCTTTCACCCTGTGGCACTGTAACATCCTTGCTTGTTAATGGAACAGATATCAGCTTCCAAACGCCCCTGGCTTGGCAAAGAGAAATGGAGCTATTGTAATTAGCAGGAATCAGTGTGTCCAGCACTGCTCATGCGCCTCATTTTAACCCAATAGTAATTTTAATAATAGGGTTATGTCTGCCTGGAGCAATCTGAAAGATCTCTGAGTTAGTGCCAATGGAGCTGACGTATCCGCTCAGATCAGTGAAAAGCCATGCACAAGCCCTCATTTATGTCCCTAAAGCAGGGAAGCTTCACTAGAAAAGGTTTTCATCAGACAGAAGAACTCACTGATGTGACCGCAGTAGGCCTGGCTCCAAAAGTTGCTCTGCCCATACTTGCAAGGTGAGCAACGGCTCTGCGGAGTTCCCTTAGACACTGTACTTTTCTGGTTACATTTCTGACTAGATATTAATTCTCCTGAACACAGCTTGCAGAAACAAAGGTTTTAAGTGAGGTACTATATAGGCAGCTTGGTCCCCCCATGCTCTTTCCATGGGCAGTGGAGAGAAAGAGAAACTGGTGTTTCCAGAGGATGAGTCAGATCTCACATGGAGCACATCGTCCCGGCGATGCTAAAGTGACCTCTCTACCTCTTCACGGCTGCAAAGAAAATCTGGGATGAACAGGAACATACATTGAGGACCTAAACTGGGGTAAATTTGTCCAGGCAAAAATGACTGAAAGAGCTGCCATTGGTTTCTTTATGCAACCAGGATCTTTTTTATTTGTTTGAATGTGCTTGTGGGTCATCTGGCTTTAGTTCAAGTTTAGCAGTTTAATATCCAATGGATGAATACATAAGATGCCTTTTCCTGTACCCTCACTTTCTACAACAGGGCGCTGCCTGTTTGTTTACCTCATTAGGAAGCTATATGCATATTTTTTAAGCACCATCAATTAGAAATCACAAACGACTAGCACATAATTGTGCATGTTTTCAGATCAAGGCAGAAGCACGTGTGCCAGTACCTGTTAGATGTGATTGGACAAGGTCACAGAGAAGAACATTAAGAAATTGAGACAGAGTTGTCAAAGCATTTCCAATGGCAACAACAACCGCCCCGCTCATATCAACAGGGGGGAAATGGAAGCATAAACCAAATTGCATCCAAATGATTGCAATTGGAGCACATGTGTTACGGGAAAGGTTTGAAGTTAGCACATGTGCTGATATAGCAATATGACGGTGAAGGGAAAAAAATTCCAGCATTCAGTGTCTTTGCAGCACAGATGGTCGGGTTTGCTTTTCTGGCCTAGTTGTTCATTAAAATGAATCAGATGAATCTGGCTATCCCAAACTGTTAGTATATGTCTCTGCCTTATTATTCTGTGCTTTGCAACAATACAATGATGATACTACACTGCCCATGGGCCAAATAATACTGTGATATGGATCAGATGATATATTGGCAGTGGGCTGTCATTGTCTTAACTAACAATCCATTCAGCACTGAAATCTAGGAAAGGGTACAAAGCACCAACTGGATCACATCTGTGGTCTAACCATGTTTTACAAAATCACTTAGTAGGTACTACACAGACTGTAAGCAATTATGTGTGATTAATTACAGCATCACAAATGACACCACTTTGGGGTACTTCTTTGCATTTCACATTTTGACAGTACTGAGTGGTAAACACTAGCAGAAGCATTTTTTATTTTTATGTTTGTTATTTTCTTTTTTTTTATGTGGCAAAGGATCTGTATAATGCAAAGGACACCAGAGCTTTCCTTTTTTTTTTCTTTTTTTCTTTTTCTTTTCCTTCCGGAGAATGAATAACAGTTATGAAGAATGTGGTGATATACGGTCCTACTAGACAACTATAAAGTGTAAATTTCCAACATGAGATGCCTGTAGGGAGGGTAGATTTTCCTGTAGCCTCACAAGTCCCACTGACGTTAATGAAGGAGGCATGTCTACAACACCCCTCACTGAATAATTTACATCTGCACAGACAGAAAGTCAGAAGGCAAAGCTGGAGACACATCAGAGAGCTGGCTCTAAATCAAGTCAAAAGTTTGCCTGTGTTTGTGGGTGGTTTATTATTATAAAAGGAAAGCAATGCAAAGTGAAATTAAAGCTATCCTTTCAGCTTTGAGGACTTCAGGATGGGGGGTGTTGCAGGGTTTACTGAGAGGGGTGGGAAACTGAAAAGTATGAGACATGACTGAAAGACAGAGGGAGGTTTAAAGAGGCAAATGAACTGTAAAGGCTGATTGAACAGCAGAGTGACATGAACTGAAAAGCAAAGTTAAAGTAGTTGTTTTGGATCTACTTTCACAAACACATTATTTTGTTAGTCAACACAGAGCAAAAAAAAAACCCAGGAAGGTAGCTGGAAATAATGGAGATTTGAAAATCAAGTATTATTTTGAGTTGGTGGCTGTGATTTAGACCAGCTATTAGAAGCAAGCTTTCAAATGAATTCAGATGCCAAGAGATAGACAGCCAGGGGCATCTGTAAGAATGCATCTTATCAGAGTATCATAGAATCATAGAATGGTTAGAGTTGGAAGGGATCTTCAAAGATCATCTAGTCCAACCCCCATGCAAGGAGAAGGGACATCCGTGACTAGATCAGGTTGCTAAGAGTAGGCTCCTAGAGGCATACAACAAAACACGGATTTACGTTACGGTACCTACACCAGCCTTGGGTGGCCTAGCAGAGCTGCAGAAGGGATATTTCTCTGTCAGTGTAGCTAATTCTTACTGAGCTTAAGATGCACTTTCACTGAGTACCTAGCATTAGCATCCTGCCCAAACCTTAACTAATTTCCCGTGGGTGACTTAAAGAGAATATGAAGCACTCCAGATACAAGTTTAAGGTCAGTAGGTGCACAAGGTCCAGATTCCCACAAGGTGGCAAATTCTAAAGGTTTCAATCCCCACTGGTTTTCTGAATAGAGAACAACTGCTTCCTTCCTAGGTGATCAAATCATTCAAGTTAGTTCAACTCTTTAAGTGATGAGTGATTTTGAACCTGTAGTTTCTCAAAAGACTTAGGGATACCTCTGTGACAAAACAGTTCCCTCTCAGAGTCT
Source organism: Ardeotis arabs (assembly GCA_011801015.1). Taxonomy (NCBI): domain Eukaryota; kingdom Metazoa; phylum Chordata; class Aves; order Otidiformes; family Otididae; genus Ardeotis; species Ardeotis arabs. The sequence goes on along the minus strand of JAAGAY010141833.1, from coordinate 58,525 downwards.
GAGCAAACGTAGGCCAAGAGCACTCATAAGAACACTCATGCAGGCTCAGGGAAAATCAAACTTCTGGCTTCTGTGGATCAAATGGGTATTCACATGATGATTTCAACTAGACTTAATTTCTGGGCTGGACTCTTGTTATTCAACTGACGAGACTCAATATGGCAGAGGGCATGTTGTTTAACCCATCTTTGATGTCTGTCTTTAAACAGGATGAATCATTCTCTGGAGCTATTTTTCTCCACTGATTACAGGAGGAGTTTTGGGTAACTAACTTGATTTTGAACACCAAACCTCCAAGTACCTTTGCTAGAGTGAGAGATTTCAACTTCTGGAATTCTGTTGCTGTCAAACTGTGCGTCAGGATAGTTAGTCATAGTTGTAGGATTGGGACTTTGTTGTCCCTTGCTCAGATCTGTCTTTCCCTGACTGCTACCGTGTCCTCGCAGCTAACTGCAAAGCTACCTAGCAAATATCGAACCCCTTCCAGCTGGGTTCCTAGAGTGCAATGATACTCTTACAGACCTGATCTGGCCCACAAAGTCCTAGGTCGGGTTGTCTGCTCTGCACCTCGAACTCAAGGACCAGCTCTAGTGTCAGTGGTAGAAACATACCTGTGACAATGATGTACACTTCCTCTGAGACTGTGTTTCCACTACTCTGTCCCCATTACTCATCCTGTTCCAGTAAAGCTGTGTAAAAGTTTCCATGGCCTTTAATTTCACCATGAAGAACAGTGAGCTCTACAACTTCTGTTCCCATTCTACATTGAGAAGCCTTAATCCAAACTGAAGAAGTGACCACCGCGTTGCAAAGCTGACACATCCCACATAGCTCTTCTCCTGTGTTAAGCAGAGTCATCTGTTCCCCAGCTAAGTAAGTCACAAAGTGATGCTGTTTCTTTTTTTTTTTCTTTAAATACATCTTTTATTTTTTCCTAAGCTTGGTGATAGTTTCATTGGAAAATGTACCATCTGAACAGATGGAGGAAAAATCTTTCACTGAAAATATATGCCTATCGCTTTAACTGATGTGTAAGATGTTGCTTGCTAGGTAGGAACCTGCTGAATATGTAAAAAGGTTATTGTTCTGCCATTATCATTATGCCATTATGAAATTATAGAGTGATTTTGAAGAAAAGAAAAAAAACTTCACAAAAGGGTTGGGTGGATGTTTACGATGGCAAATTGTCTGGCTGTTCTTAAACCAGCTGCTTTCAATAGGAAGTGGGCTGCCTTTCCTCTTTGGTTCTGAGCCAGGAACTGGGAAAAAAAAAAAAAAAGAAATTTGCAATAGATTCAGGAAAATGGGGAGGAGAAACTGAAGTTGAAAGGAAAAAAAAGAATATATTGTTTCACTATTTCTCCCTAATCTGCTGTTTAGTGTTGATGTCAGTGTCACACAAGCAGGTATGTCTCCTAAGAGGAAAAAGAAAAAAATTGGTGATAAGGAATCTGTGTTTATTTGAAGTGTAATTTGTCATATTTACAAGCTAGTATGAAGTGGTCAAACAGCTAGATAATCTATTCTTATTGGAATCTTATCCCTGTGTTAAGTTCTAGGAAGTGATTTAATGTCTGGAGATAAATCTAAGCAAGAGCCCAAGAAGGAGGCCAGTCTTTACTGATGCTTTTATGTCTTCTTGCTCCTTGATGTCCCTCCATAATATCTCTCCATAATTCTAACTTAACAATATTAACATCTCCTCCAGAGGATCAACCTTTTTGTCAACCAAGTGCAGGAATTTGGAAGTCTATGGATACATGCCTCTTACCTAAGTTTAGGCGTCTTCAACATAGGTAGCTAGACTTGAGCTAATCACTCTAGATTCCATCTACATTTTATGGAGAAAAATAGCTGCATGTAGGAGCAATCTGTCTTAACGCATTTAGTTGTCACGATGGGGGGCTGGCTGAATAGAATGCAGCTTTGCAGAAAAATAGCTGGGAGTTCTGGACAAGAGGTTGAACAGGAGTCACCAGTGTGCTTGTGCAGTGAAAGTGGCCAGCTGTACTCTGGGTTGGGTGAGCAGGAGGTGATTAAGGGAGTAGAGTTAAAGAGATGCAAGGAGAAGATGGGAAACTGGGTTTATTTAGCTATAAGAGAAGGCTAAGCTGGATCTTACTGCTGTCTGCAACTACCTGATGGGAGAGTGTAGGAAAGGTGGAGTCAGACTTCTTAAAGGTGCCCTGGAGTAGGAGTGGGGGTAATGGATGCAAGTGGGATGTGGGAAATTTTGGTTATATATTTGTAAAAAATTCTGGATGGACATAACAGTGCTCAAGCACTTAACAAGTTGTCCAGAAGGATGGTGAAATCTCTTTTGCTGGAGATATTCAAAGCTCAACTGGGCAAAGCACTGTGCAACCTCATCTAATTGGTTTTGATTTGAGAGCTGATTTGAACCAGAGACTTTCAGAAGTCCCTTACAACATGTCTAAACCTATGATTTGTGCCCTACAAGTGTGTATGGACTTTGCAACTATAAAGAAAGCCAAAGGACCATAAGGAAAATTACTCACTCCTCTGTAAATCTCTCTATTTTATTTCTAAATTCCAGTTTTAACAGTGGGTTTTGGGACCTCCTCCATTGCTGTACCTTTTGAAGCCAAAATTAATTACTCTTTTATCTCTACATTTATCCGTAAGCTATCTAACCATCTGCCAGTGTACAGGTTCATAACATCAGTGCCTCTATACCATGTTAGACCTCTCTTGTTACTGGGTCTTGTTGTACTTGACAGTCAAACTTAAGTATTGTAACAAGACTACAAACAGAGATATCCTATTGTGGTTGAGACATAGCCAGTTTTCTTTAGCCAAGCATGACAGAAACAAAAGACTTAGAGGAAATAATTATGATTGTCTGATATAGCCTCAAACCCCAAGAAAGAGTGCATATCTTTGAACTGAAAGAAACAGCTCAACCTCTCATTCTCCCAGTGATGGAGACACTAAGATGTAACCAAGAAGGAAATTTCTCTTTTACTCTATAAGTTTTGTTTCCTTTTTCTTTCTCAGCTTTTCTTATTGAAGTGAAGCAAATTAAACTAAGGGAGTTTGGGGGAGAAAGTTCTAATGCAGTGGTGTATTTTTCTGTTAAATGGTTTTCCAGTGGATATAACAGTAATCTCAAAACTGATAACATCTGCAATGAAAATCCTGTCAACTCTCAGGAATAAATCGGCAGGGTTTGACTTGACTAGCGACACTCTCAGGAATTATTTTACGGGATTAGCATCATTGCTTCTATGCCCCAAAATCTCATTGTTCTCAGTACCTCAATCAAGGAGAGTAAGAGAAGAGTGAACAGACAGGTGGAAGGTGGAGAATGGATTTCACATATGGAGTCATTGAGATATACGGGAATCTTCAGCCTGAAAAATGGCAGCTGAGGGGTACTAGCTTAGAGGTCTCTAAAGTTGTGACTGTCACAGAGAAGGTGAGTGGGGAAAGACTGGGAGGGTCTCAGAGGGAGAATTTTAAAGAAACAAGTACAATTTCATCTTTGCACAATGTGGAGTTAAGACGTCACGCGGTGCAGTTGGTGCTGTAAGTTTATGTCACCTCAGGGGGAGACAGAGCTCCCTAAAGTACTGGGGAAAGAAAAAAAATAAAAAGGAGTATTAAATACAAATATCTAGCTCAAGAATTCCTAGCACTGAAGTTTCTAAGTTTCTTATAGAGTTTGACATGTTGAGGAAAGTCTCAGTATGGACTTGCTTAGTCTTATAGCCCTTCCCTTGGTTTTGGGTTTCCAGTTATTGTTAGTGACAAGGGCCAGATGGACTAGAATAACTATTCATATGACTAGCAAAAGATGCTTCAAAGTGGACAAAATAAGCTTAAGGAAGGACATTGTTTGCTTCAGAGACAAATTAGGCTGATGTGGGACAGATCTTTGCCTTCATACTTTAGACATATTGAAAATTTATAATTTCAGTTATTTCAAAATCAGACAGCAGTGAGAAATATTTAGTTGAAAAGTTTTAGTAACATGTTCTCTTTCATTTTCTGGCTCCCATAGCTTCTTTCCATTTAGTAAAATTGTTACAGTGAACAATTGTATTGGGAAATTAGCATTAATAGCAGAAAATATTTACAGATCACTGTGTACTCAATTGTTAACATAAATGGTAAAAACCACTTTATTCTGTTGGTTGTGGAATCAAAATCAATACGATATCAGCATCCTGCTGTTATTCAAAAGACATGATGAAACAAAAAAAAATCTCTAAAATTAAACTTGTAAATCCATATTTAGAAGCCTATGTGTATATCTTAAAAGTTGTCAGCACCGCAGAGGTTCCCTGTGGAGTTGGCAATAGCATTCTGGAAACTGTTACGGTACAGTTTTGAGTGGGTTCCTTCTTTTCTGAGCAGACTGTACCATTTCCACAGTCAGTCTAGCGGATGCCTCTTTCATGACAGATGCCCTGAAGCTTGCACTTATCTTTAAAATAGCTATATCGTTTCTTTAGGAGCAGTATTTAAAGGAAAACTCGTGAACACTTATATTCCAGTCATGTCATTTTCTTTTCTATTTCTTTTATTATTATTCTTAATCTACTTATTTATTCATTTTTAAGGTCAGATTCAGCTTTCATGGATTTTTATATAATTCTAAAACAGAAGTCTGTTTTTTCCATCTTTCCCTAGATGCTTCTGTTACTTATGGCTACTGCGAGAAACACCAAGGATGTGAAACATTTATTTTTTCTGGGATTTAGCTTATAAAAACAAAAAAGATTGAACTCCAGATCTAGATGCTTGGATTTATCACCTTAGGCTCCCTTTGCTGTCAGGTTAAGAACAGGCAAGCTAGGATGCAGTTCACCTCATCCTCTCTGCACATTGAAAATAGATCAAATTATTAATTTTTTTTTTAAATAGCCATTTCTCTCCATTGACTTTATTAGACATCGGAAGTCACTGTATCATACTGAAACTACGTATGTTCAATCCCTAGTCACCTTGATCAGAATGAAAAAAAAATCACTTTGAAAATCAAGTATTTAACTTATACTCTGTATTTTTTTATGTGGCATTGCCACTGGAATAATGAGCATAAAACATTGAGCATAAAAAAATCTCAAACTGCAGTGGAATTATACTCTACTATTTTACCCCATTTCAGCAGTACACTAATGTTTGCTCCTCACACACATGAGTAGTTCAGAACTGGAAGGAGCCACAGAAGAAAGCAGTTGCAGCACAGAAGCTCTCTAAGAGAAAGTCTAAGTTATGAATAATATAAATAAGGCCTCCAATTTTTCTGTTCAGCTGAAATGCACTTCCTTTGCCAGAAAATATTCTTTAACACCTGCCATCTGTTGGTTTTAATTTTTATTGATTTTGAATTAAAATCACACTGACTGTAAAGGATTGATGCTCAAATTTAGCAATACATAACAGAACAGACTTCTAACTGGTTCTTTTAAAGTTACTTTTTTTTTTTTTCAGTCACTGGATGCAAATATTGTAATGGACTTATTAAAACAAAGACAAACATTTCAAAGTAACTTTTTCATAAGTCAGAGGTGTTGAGTTCATGAACATGATTTTTACTTTAGCCAGAGCAGTAAGTGACCTGCACTTCTGAAAGTCAAGTTCTCAAGTCTGGATTTAATTTAGCCTTTGCAAAATAAATAGATGAATTGTTTTGGCATTTCATAAGCCATAAAACAAACAAACAAACAGATGTTGTTTTGAATAAAAAAAATAAATAAAACATAGACACTAAAGGAAACATTTCAGTGGGTATCTCAACTTTGTTTTTCTGTCAAGAATTCAAAAAAGCCATTTACTTTCAAATGAGGGTGAGATGGCAAGGGTTTCTTGAAAAATCGAAGGAACAGCCCCAAACTGGTATTTTCACAGAACAATTAACAACTCTTAAAAAGAGGAAATAAAACTACATGATACCAGTTCTATTTCCTTCAACACTCTCACTTGTCTGGTGACCACACAGGACTCCACGTCAGCTGTAACAGCCATAACACTCACAGCACAAGCCAGACACATGGCATACAACATCCCAAAATGCTTGTTAAACTCAGGCAAGAGGGAGCTCCAGCCTTGCCTTCTGTTCTGGATTTTGCCATCCAAAAGTCAGCATGTTAAGCAAGTAATTTTGTTTCTTCTTGTTCTACTGATAAAATATTTTGGCTTTTTTTTTTTTTTTTGCAGAAGAGGTCTAATTTTTAGGTCTAATTAATGTTTGTAGAATATATTTCAAAGAGATTTCCTTGCAAATATTGCAATATGACTTCTTAGTGTTATTGCCACTGATAACATATCCTTTTAATAGCTGTTTTTTGTTTTTCCAGTTCCACACATCCTGTTTTTAATGAAGCCTGTTTTTCAACATCCTATGTACTTGCAACCCCCAAAAGCAGATCTGATCTTTTTTTATTCTTTTTTAATAATAGCAACTACTTGAAAGGATTATTCTAGACATGGAAAGAATTTTCAAGATCTTGAGACAGATGTTTTTGAGACAATATTATCAAAATCCTTAAACTGAGAACTAGATTCTCTTTGAGATGAATATCTGACCTAAAATTCTGATTATTGTATGTTTAATGAATTTCTGTCCGTTATTGTCCTTGATCATCTCAATCATAGTATTTAAGAGGATGTAACTTAGAATCATAGAAACATAGAACAGTTTGAGCTGGAAGGGACCTTCAAAGGCCATCCAGTCCAACCCCTCTGCATGGAGCAGGGACATCTCCAACCAGATCAGGTTGCTCAAAGCCCTGTTCAACTTGGCCTTGAATGTTTCCAGGGACAGGGCATCCACCACCTCTCTGGGCAGCCTGTGCCAGTGTTCCACCACCCTCTGCATAAAAAAAAAAATTCCTCATATCTAATCTAAATCTACCTCCTTCCATTTTAAAGCCATTATCCCTTGTACTATCACAACAGGCCCTGCTAAAGAGTTTCTCCCCTTCAGGCTCAACTTCTCTGCACCAAGGTAAATATAGATATGCAAACGGTTTTGCTGGGAGGATGAGGAGAAGGGAAATAGGGAGTTCATTTGTTTTCTTATTTAGTTTTGAAGACAGTTTTATTATAACTGAAAACTGTCTGATCATTTTGCAAACTCTAGAGGTCCTCTTCGAATATTTATTCCTAAAAGTTTATTCGGAACTTTAAATCAATTTACAGAGTGGTTAGGACACAAAAATAACCTCTCTCTGATAGGCACAGTCTTTTAAATAACATTCTCTATGAGGCACTACAGCTTTAACATCAACAATATCCCTGAAATGAGAGGAGTGAAAAAACAAAACATAAAGTGCAGAAACTGCTATCAATTCCATTCATAGTGGCAGAATGACTCTAATAGCAGAGACGTTTATGAGTCATAAATTACCATTTATAAATGCAGTGTTTAGCATTCATTTCAATGGACAACATATGGTAGCAACATTTCTAAATAGCTTGAACTGATAAATAGGCCAGTGAAGTGGCTCAATTTGTTAAAATGCTAACACATTAACTACTGAATGTGGTGGTGGCATGTTTGTATCCCTAACACTGTCTGTCTGCTTGGGCCTTATGGAAATAGACACTTGCCTTGAATTTATGAACTGGCACAGTCAGTGTATTTCTCATAATGATTTATGAGGAATCACCATTTGCAGACTGGGTGATCCATCTATGACTCCGTTAGACTCAATCTTACCACTTTACATAGCATGACCACATCCCGCACGTAATAGCCTTGAGTACTTTGTCTTGAGAGACTGGCTGACTTGTTAGGGATGTTTGAATCTTACATTTTGTTCTTTTAAAGGAGTCTTATCATGACATTAACCTAATCATTCAATAAGACTGATTAGCACAAACAGTTCAGCCTAAGATTTACCTGAGGTTGTCTCTGCTCCTATCACAACTGTAGCATTGTATGCATGTAATTTCCAGCTGCTGTTTCTTTCATCTTATGTAATGATAAAACCAATTTTTTGTTAAAAATAATAAAAAAAAATTGGTGCTAGGTCTGAAGGAAATAGAAATGTGCTAGCAACCGCAACATTATAGTAATACAAACTTTGACTCATCTTTATGGAAACTTCAGATTGGTTTGTTTCTACTGTATATGTATCTAATTAGCTTTCTTTGATCCTGTCAACAATTTTTGAAAACAGTCTTGACATTTCTATAAAGTCAAAGCACACTCTCAGGCCTCTAAAATATAATGCAGATTGATAAGTGCAGAGGTTCCAGCGCAGCTGAATAAAAATTATCTGGAAAACTCAACATATTAATTTATTTTTCTTTCTTCTCTTTTCTTTTTTTTTCTTTTTATTTTCTCTTTGTCTTTTTGCTTTTTCCTTTTCCTTTTTTTCCCTTTCTCTTTTCCTTCTTTTTTTTCCTTTCTCTTTTCCTTTCTATTTTTCTTCCTCTTTTTCTCTTTCTTCCTATTTGTTTTTCTTCTTTCACCGCAGTTCCCAATCACCTTCGTTGTATGGCATGTTATTTTAATGGAAGATGATAGTCCTTCATAGCTTCCTTTTCTCATTGCTGGTCATAGAACTACAAACTCACAGGGCTGTTCTTTTACAGTCTAATGAAATATATGGCACAGTTTATGAAATCAGAAACACAGCATTATGATAACACTATAAAGAACTCCTTGAGTGTGTGGTGTTGGGGGGTTAAAAAAAAAAAAAGTGCCTGAGTTTGCTTTGGAAACAGACTGATACCTTGAACTGATGATTAGAAACACGTACAGTGGAGACCTCTGCCCCCAAACAGAGGCCCAAAACTGCACACAGTATTCGAGGTGCAGCCTCACTGGTGCTGAATACAGGGGCACAATCACTTCCCTACTCCTGCTGGCCACATTGTTCCTGATGCAGGTCAGAATGCTGTTTGGCCTTCTTGGCCACCTGGGCACACTACTGGCTTATGTTCAGCCAGCTGTCTACCAGCACCCCCTGATCTCTTTCTGCCAGGTAGCTTTCCAGCTACTCTTCCCCAAGCCTGTAGCATTGCATGGGGTTGTTGCGACCAAAGTGCAGGACCTGGCACTTGGCCTTGTTGAATCTCATGCAATTCACCTTGGCATCAAGTATCATAGAAACTTGATTAAGTATCATGCAGGTTAATCAAACATGCTAAGCTAAATCAGATATGCAAAAATCACATACATACACTAAAATGTGAGTTTATTCTCCGTATTCAAGGATGGGAACAGAAGTGGAGTACATCCTTGCAATCACTTGATAAAGCATCCATTTAGATTTCTAATGATGAAACTCTTGGTATCTACTCTGAAGATGAGTCAATCAAAAGACCTCTAACCATCTCTACAGACCATCCTTCAAGAAGAGCTGCTTTGGTAAACTTGCCTCTTCAACTTTTTCCCAGGAGGAACTGAAAGGCTAGGGTTTATTGAGTGTTTACTGTTTCAAAACATAAGAATATGTAAGGATTGGGTGAGCTATTGATTTCGAAGCTGTAACCATTTGAGAAAGAATGCTGTGCAATAGTTCAAGGAAACAGCTTAGGTAGCTTGTCAATCTCAACTGCTAGAGAGAATAAAATGAGCAGAATTCAACCATGCACACTGGAATTAATAAAGAAATCAACGAAAATAATATATTTTTCACTGTAAGTATCTGCAGGCTGCTCTTTGTTTTTTTTCTTGCGTTTAAAATAGCTTGTGTGGAAATCCCAAACTTTCATGAGTGGTTATGGCTAAACCAAGTGAATCAGTTGATATTTGAAGAATAAAATTTCCAGGTGAGGGAGAAGAATCTGTGTCTGACTGTGTTCAATCTCAAACACGATCTGAAAATGACCAATCTATGTCAAGGTGCTCCAAAGGAAATACTATTTTAAATACAAGGTTCTCAACAGGCCAGGTATCCTCACTTACTTGATTTCTGGAGAAGCTGAGCTGCTCTACCTGTAAACAAAGCCCCTTAGAGTAATAGCTGGTCAGGACCTAAAAAATCAGGCACCAAACAACTGATCTAAAACCTGAAGAATTTGGAAGTATACTTTTGATTTAAGGAATCTCTATAACCCTTCATATTGTAGTTATAGTCAAGATAGAATTGCCAAGATAGTCAAGATAGATAGACAGTCATATAGTCAAGATAGAATTGCCTCTACTGGTCATATATACCTCAAGGTGGTATAGGACTGAGCTCAACCGAAATGTGTGAGCAGGAGCAAACGGCTACAGAAAACGGACTTTTCTCTCTTTTATACTTTGTAGATTGCCCTGTGAAGTCCTTTCACATTGGCTTAACAGCTTTACCACTATACAGCTCATTAGTTCCTGCTATTTCTTAACTGAACAGCTGGGTAAAACATGTTTAATTTATGCCCAGCTTAGGACTGAAATATATTCTCCATAAAACTTTAAAAAGGCAAAAAATAATATAAAAAATATTCCCTCCAGCGTAATCGTCACTAACAAATAATGAACTTGTTTATCATTCCTATTTTATATCTGATACTTCAGGCATTTCGGAGCTCTTTTCAGACTATTATCTACTGCCCTTCAAACCCTTCATGTTGTTATCCTCTCTTTTATACCGGTAATAGGTTTTAAGACTCATAGTAATGAATGCAAATATATTACTGTTTTAGGGCAATAAAATTGTTCTTTAGCAGTTAACTGCGCTCTTTGCAACAGTGAAAAGCATTTTAAATTAGCAGTTGGAGAAAACTAGGACATTGGAACACAGAGACAATACAAGACTGCAGCAATCTATTGGCTGTTACCTAATGGAAAAGTTAGTTCATTAATGCTCAAGTCAGTCGTTGATTACTAAGGGCTGCAATGTGAAGTTTGACTCCTATCTAACGTCTTGTTCTCAGCTGAAATGGTTTTCTAGAATCCTTGTCTGGAGTTATTCACAAATTTTAAAGAAAGAAGTACAGATTTCTTTTATATTTATTTTTTTTTTAATGGCATTGAGAATATCATTTCTCTAGAAATGCAGCAAGATTTTTTTTCTTTTTCCCAGGAATCCCTATCTGCATTAATATCTCAGCCCCAGTTCTAGGAAGCTCCTGAGAATGCGCTTATCTCTACGCAAATATGTAGATAAGCCCAACAAAGCCAAGGGAGCTATCTATCCAGCTTCTTAGAGATAAGTAGTCCATCCATTAGGATAACAGTGTCAGAGTCATAAATCTGGATTCAATCTGGCTGGGAAACGCATGGGTGACCAATACAAAGACGTTTAACTCCACACTGCTTAAGAGAGCACAGAGCTCTCCAAGCTGCACTATTCTGAGCTGGTGTGCCCATGAAAATAAAACAATGGTGCACGACGCCAGAGCTCTATTTCAGGGCTAAAAGCAACATCGCAACATTTGGATGGTGTTCTGCCCATGCTAATAAGCCCTGCATATGAGCAGGCTCCGTTGGCAGTGATTCAGGTCTCCCTGTGCTGTGCTTCATTGCACTGTGCAGATCTACAGCCCCAGATTCTCACAAGAAGTAAACTCAGTGGGAACTAGAAACCTACTCTAAATGTGTTTAAGCTCCTTCCTGTAAATCAGGGATAATAAATAGCATTTTCAGCTTCATGATGGAGAGAATAAATACATTAAAACTCAGGAGCTACTACGTTACTATCACACTGAGGGTTATTTAGTTCTGTTTCTGTGATAGATGGGTGAAGTTAACCATATGTTTTAATTCTTTCCTTGACCATAGTCAGTTCTATTGGAAACTCTCCTCATAACTGATCTGTCAGCAGATGATCTGTTTCCTGGGTTGTAATGTTCCATAATTTTGTTAGTGGGAAGATGCATATGAGGCAGCTTTTGCTTCATTTCCTTTTGAAGACAACACACTGATGGATGGTTTAATTCAAAAGCCAGTTTGTTCTTAAGGAAGAACTCCATATTCAGACTCCAAATCCTGTCACTTATGCCTGTTTAATATCTCGTAAATGTGTCTTTGTTTTTCTTTCTACCTCTGTTGCTAGAAATAAAACTGGCTTAGTCATCGCTTCCAGTGATTACTATTCTGCTTCCCTTGTTGTTTTTTTTCAGTTCTTCCCTTCATACTACAAAAGCAATCATTCATCTTCCCCTGTGCTCAGACTTAACTTTGTGTAACAACACATCTCCTCTGTGTATATTTTCAGTTGAAATACTGTTTTCAGTGAAAAATGTGGTTTTCGTTAAGATAGATATTTCTATAGAAATAAAATATTTTATTTAAATATAATTTTAATTGAAAACACAATTTACTCTCTGTTTTGCTCACAACCTTAACAAATAATGGGGGAGGAGGGAAGATAGATCTGGGCTCTCTGAAAGCATTTAGTAGCTAAATACCTAAGCTTTGCAGGTTTGGGCCAACCAATTCATACAGCAAAAGTGAAAAATTATTCATACTACTTTTTAGCATGTTACTTGACACGTTTAAGGTACAATTAATGAATAAGATTTTTCAGAACAAAGTACATGGGGGAGATTTTGGTTCTATCACCTTCTCAAAATTCAGTGTTCAATCTTGGGTGAGTTATTTTTATGAGCAATAACATTGTTGGAAAGTATGGAGGAAAATAACCTCCACAGAATGATCATTGAGAATAGGATTTACTCTCACTGAGGACAGGAGTATGTATTTCATATGAATTAGAACTGGTTTGTAACGTTTTGAGGTTTTTTTCCTTGTAAATTCTATCTGTGGATTTCAGAGCTCCCTCAAAAGCTTGATTGAAACGGAGGGTCATGGCAGAAAGAATTTCAGGAATCAGATGAAGTTCTCTCCAAATGGAGGTAGGATTTTCTCTTAGACAATTCAGTGATGCTCTGGCATCCCTGAGAGTTAAACTTGCCCACATTCAGCACTAAATGATGTACAGGTAAGATAGGAAAGTCATTAGTCCACTAACTACAGAATTGGGAAAACAAGACTATGATCCCTTCCAGCACGTTTTGCAAGTCTTTAGTCCAGCTAGCAAATCTGTGGACTCTGAGAAGAGATCAGATATGACTATTGCTCAGTCACGACACAATCTCAGTAATTTTATTACAGACCCAAAAAGTCTACTTTAAGTTTTCTTGGGTTCCACGTAGAAAGTAATATGCTGTTTGCAATTAACTGAATTACCCATGGTATTTCTTCATATGCAGTGAGGCGGTAAAAAAAAATGATGATTCAGTCTATTCAGGTTGAACGGTGCTCCAAGTAGCATCAGTACTCCGGTATAGGTACTCCAAGTGATAGAGTCTGGTACAATACAGACAACAGAGAAAACAGGCATTAAAAACATTAATGCCTCCAGACCTGGTTGCCACAAACACAGTTCCATCAGCTCTCTACAGATTCAAGAAGCAAGTGTGACTAGCACAGACATTTTGTTGTGGAAATGCACAGAGCGTCATTGTTACTTTAGAAACACAGAAAAAAGACATCCACGAGAAGTTCTGCACAGAGCCAGCTCATGCACAGCAAGGTCGATGCTATGCTTGAGCACAAAGATCATGTTAAATCTAGGTTACTATGCCTTGCCTCTGTACTAGAATCCCCAAAAGTACTTAATTAAGGAGAAACATGCAGAGATAACCTAGTTCTGCATGGGGCCAGCCTGTGTCCTCCATGCTAATTAACTTAGGCTTTGAGCACCATGAGAATGTGGCTGTCTGGTCTTGAAATACCCTTGGAAGTAATATGCCTTAATGTAGTACTGTGCCAGAGACAGACTCTGCTGGACCCAGTTGGCTGTCACCATGTGTGTCAGACTTGAGCTGGCTGTGAGAGTGGGATTCGTCTCACTTAATGTTAGATGTCTGCACTACAGATATCTACGTCTTGGTTAGTCACCCTTGTCTCCCTTTATAGTCAATGGAAAGAAACAAGCATGATTCACCTCATCCTAAAACAGACGTCTCAAATGTGGATGAATCATACCTCTACAGAGCCTGTTTTGCTCAGGCGGTGAGAAGAGATGGTGGAAACACAGGGTTGATGTCAGAAAAGACATCAGAGCTTGAAAGTTACCAAGTGGTAGCACCTCATGGGAAGGGTTCTTGTGGGACGTACAGATAAATAGAGACAAAAAAAAATGTATAAACTACTTATTTATCATCATGCGGCAACTGACTTGGAAACCCAGGAGCCAGAGAATTACTTCCTAGTCGGGAATAAAGATGGACACTTTGGTCTTGGTTTCAACATTAATGATAAAAATACTGTGTTTAATCAACCAATTGTTTGCATTTGCCTTCTCTCAAGGCAGGTCATTAAGTGTGTTGTATCTGTCCAGTATCACAACATTAATTAAGCTAAATGAGATGCAGAGAACTTTGTAGGATTTAGTGATGAACCTTAGCCTCATTTCTTATTCTTTTTTTTTTTTTTCCTTCTGTTTCTGGTGATTTATCAAAAACAATTAAGCCTAATGGTAGCAGTGTCCTACATCTCATATAATCTAGGCAAGTAACTTCATGTCTGTATTCACTGATTTTACAACCTCAAAAACTGAGATAACAACTCTTCTTTCCTTTTTTTTTTTTTACAGCAGTTTTTCCATTAAAACAACAGAAGGGTATTATATAGTACTATATTGCAGCTGGACTTTCTCCCCAGAGAGTGACAAAGTGCAGTTTTGTCCCATTCAAATGAGAAAACACATGCAATTAAGTTTGGATGTTCACAAACTTCATAGTTTTGGGCAGTATTTTCTTCTGACCTAGGTAGCAGCTGCAAGAAGCTTGGGGAGTTCTGTGGTCTAAAATAACGAAAATCAATGTGTAATGAAAAAGCATCTAAATGTGGCATTCTTCTAAAGCTTGAAACATGAGCAGTCAGTCAGGGATACACAATGTGGTGTCCTTGTTTTCTCAAACTGGTGCTCTTTAAAGCTTTCATCCCCTGCCTTTGCTGTTGACATTCAAATTGACTTTTTGCATTTCATAACAGTAGTTCCTGTCTTGCTTTCCACTTTATCTGCCAAATACACTGCTGGGTCTTTCTCAGATGAACAAGAGTCAAGGATAAAGCTGACTGAAAATGCATCACTTATTTCAGTCATTTTGCTAAAGTACACCCCAGTACCAGAAAAGTAAGACAGGAGATTACTAGAATTGGACTGCTGTCATCAGTTGCTTTCTCATCAATTGCTCAATTTTCTGACAAGCCCCTGTTCTTCTTAGCTTTCGTTAAAATAGTAATAATAATAATAACAATAATAATAACAACAATGCTGCTGCAGTCCATTCAGAGAAAAACAAGGCAACTCACCATCTGTTTAGATGGGAAAGTACGATGTTATTGTCAGTGAAGGCTATCATCTCCATGTAACCCCAGCTCACCACTCCCAAGCTACTGCACTGTCAGGGGCTCTTGTCTGCGTGTTCTCCAATGCCCTTGTTTCTGCAGGAGGGATAAGACTTTTTATTTTTTTATTTCAGGATCTGCTCTCTAAGTCCACTCTTGTCTGTTAGATAAAGAAACAGACATTGAACAAGAACTTACTTGAAATGCAAATAACAGGAGAGGAAAGGCTCTCACTCCCTGAACGGTGGTCCTGAAGAAGTGCATTTCTACTTTGCAGCTTCTAGCAAATTTTGTTGCTTTGAAGAAACACCCACTCAGTTCCAGTACCTGGCTCTGCACATCCGCCAGTCTGCCCTACAACATGAGTTGTTTGGGCATGAAACATTCGCCCTTCTATAGCTGGAAAATGTCTAGCCTGTATGGCTCTACAAGTAATAACTAGGTAGATTTGGGAGCAGATACCACACATATTCTATTTTTGCAGATGAACAGGGCCAAATTGTCCTGTCAACACCACCAGCCTGTATCTAAACAATCCTATTGACCTCAGCAGAGTGTAACTAAGAGAATTCAGCCTCAACATGTGTCCCCTGTGGCTGTACCACAGTACATAATTATTGCTCTTTGTTATTTCCAATGCAGTAGAACCCACAGGATCAAATAAGGATCAGGATCCCCACTGTGCTAGGTGCAATGCAAACATACGAGCAGTCATGGTGCCTGCACTAAAGAGTTTACAACTGTGTCTCTCAGGAGAACATTTCTTTGTCTAATAGACTTCTCTATTAAGAACTGTTAATTACTTAATTAAACTTATTTTTTTCCTCTGCTTAGTTTCTTCTGTTTCTCCTGTCTAGCCCCCCTAGACTGTCCTTAATAATTTTCCTTTCTTCACAGTATCAACAGCATTCCACACTGTGCAAGCAATCATTATTCCCCCTTTTGCTTCTTGATTGCTTCATCAGACACTTCTCCCTCAGTCTCTTTCTACTTTGCAATATTTTTTTTTTTGTTGAAAACAATCATTTCTCTTCACTCTTTTCATTGTAACAGCATCTTTAGATTATTATTATTCTAGTGTGGCTGAATTGTGCTTCCTCCCTGGGCCATGATGTCACGTTTCCTTGCAGGACTCCCCAAAAGCACATTCACACTCTCTTTTGCTCCCTTTGCCTGCCTTTTACTACCAGAGAAATGGCTCATTGTCACCCCACAGGTTTCTTTCACTGTTATTGCAACCTAAATATCACGTCTTCCATTTACTGAATGCCTGCTTTAGATTACCTCTTTGTGCACCTCTCTCCAGAGGCATTAGATGATGGGTTTTTTCCACTGTTCCAGGCTGAATCTCATTTCACTGTTTCCTGCTCATATTTCTGAAGTCTCTAGGTCCCTTTGTATAACTTCTCCATCTCTCCTGTAATTCGAACACAGAAATCACAGCAGGCCTTGACTAGAAGCCCATTTCTGTGTCTTCCAGAGGCAAGGTGGTACCCTTTGCAGTGCAGCTACACCTTCAAAAGATCACAGGCTTGGATTAGGAGGTTTGGCTCCCTTAAGCCACATGTAACTGCAACTGCAATGCTCTGCTCAATGGCTAGGACTGATCTCCACTTCAAAGGTTTACTGCCAGTACTCACATAGCAAAACGCTGCTTTAAGGGGATTTTTTTTCAGAAATACAATGCTTATGTCTCTTACTTCTTGTAAATCACATACAGTGCTGAAATAGCAGTCACACTAGCCCATGAACAAGTTAACATTCTGTTAAACTAAAGTTTGTTCGCTCTTAGTGATAGGATGTCTTCTGTTATCTCCAGACTTTTAAGACATCATTGTAATATTGTACTGAAAGTACTATTCAACATCTCACTTCAAGAAAGGTATGGTCTGGGTATAATGAATTCAAAATGATAAAAAAGAAGGGAGGTCAGAAGAGATGTAGCAAAACGACCTAAGCAGAAAGACTGCATGAATTCAGGTTGTTTAGTCTAGAGAAGATAGCCTAGGGGTGCTACTGATGATAGTCTATGCATTTGTAGCAGACTGCTCCTGAGGAAGAGGGAACAATCTGTTCTTGATGTTCCTGGCAGGCAGGGCAACAGATAACTTCAGCAAGAAGAAATTAAAATGAGAGTTAAGGAAACTTGCATGACCAAAGATAACAAAGCAGTGGAAGAGACTGTCTTGGAAAAGTTGGAGTTTCCCATACTAAAAATCTTTAAGAGTGGGTTATTCAGACCACAGGAATGATACATGAACAGTCTTACTTTGGTAGGGATGAAGGAGACCACCTGAAGTACTCAATAGCCATATGATGTTACTGGTAAGTACTTCAATCCATAAATAATCTCATTATCTCATAACCTCATAAAAATCAATATCATTCACACAGTGATGCATTGCACATTGTGAATAACACTTCAGAATCTGTCCCAAAGTTAACTGACTACACGTGTATCTAGCTCTGCGCATTGTTCCCTAATCATAAATATCTTCATATTCACTGCGTATTTATTTAAATCACATTAAAAAATGAGATTTTTTTAACCTCCTTTTCAGTTCTTGTATATCTTTCAATTCAGTAGATGTCACTATATTTTGCATAAAAGGACATGTAAAAAATTATTAGAAATATACTCTCCTCCTATCCGAAGAGACAGCTCTCCTTGCCCTGGCCCTAGCACACTCCCATCAGCCTGTTTTTTCCCAGATGAAATCTGAAAGGGAGAAGCTGTGTGTTGCTAGCTGAAGAGCTGACAGAGAGCAATTGAACCAGCAGATCCCCCGACAAGTTGTTTCAGGTTCAAGGTCAATCAGATACTTCCCAGTCAAATAAGATTCTGAGCCCCTGTGTACAGCCGATCAAATTGTCCAGCTTTCTTATCTTCCCTCTGCCTTTGCTCTAAACAGCATGTTTATGGATACTGCAGTGGGCCTTTCCACAGGGAAACTCTGGGGAAGAGTGTCCTTTGTCACAATGTCTCAGGCTCATTTGTTTTGTCAACAAACCGGAGTGGTTTTGGAGATGCTGTGGGAATCACAGGGAAGATGCTACAAACACAGTAATGTATTATCTGGGGAAGCATTTAAAGATAGAGAGGGAGTCAGCTGTCACTGGGACATGATGCTTCTTGTTTCTATGGTGAGGGTGAGCAAAAGGAAGTAATGCATTAAAAACACCCAGGTACACTCATTCTTTCCCTTTCATTATTCTCTGCATCACTTACACCAAAAAGAGATTTAAAATAATTGTTTAAACCTTATGAGTTTTAAAATGGCTTACTGCTGACAAATAGTGTCATATTCTTAAACATTTCTAAAGCTTGCATTTGCAATATCTGTTTTGGCACCTGAATATTGACAGTAATGGTGAGTGATAGCTATGTACAGAGCATGCAGAGGTAGTACGATATTCTCCATTGTCTCACAAGCAGATCAGACTTGAAATAGACTGGTCACCTCTGGCTGAACAGGGAGACTGTATCTCACTTTTTGCTGCCTTTATATATCTTCTCTGCCCCTCCTGATTTTTCACAAGTTATATGTCATTAATGGGCACAGTTAGGGAAAGAATGGAGCAAAAAATGCAGTTCTGTTGTGCTTTCTAGCGTCTACTTTCTGATGTAAATTGCAGATTTTGAAGTAATGATGATGCTTTCTTATTTCCACTAGTATTTGCAACACCTCTGTAACTTCCCAGTCTTGAAAATTCAGAATAACACCTATTTTACAATAACATCTGAACTTTAGGTCCAGAAACATGTCCATTAATGATGTTTTTATAAACAAATAAATTATTTTCAAAGGAATGAACAGCATCATATCAGACAAAGCTTTATAGTTAGAAATTACTTTTTTTTTTACACAGGAAGATCTTCAGCTGAAGTCACCAATACTTACAACTCAAAGAGCTGAGTATCTGATCAGTAAAAAATAATGTTGCTGGGGTTTGATGTCCGCTGCATCAAAACACTTTTTCTTGTAGTTCCATGTAGTCAATCTGTGACCTGAACATCACACCTATTTTTTTCCTTCTTGTCAGTAACATAGATTTTTCTTGTCCTTGAATCATATCTCAGATTATGTTCTGAAAGCCCAGTGCTTTTATTTAGTTTGTACCGTATAATGAAGGATAAACTATTCAAATTATCACACGATTTGCGATGGTGCCAGAGCTAGTAAAAGTCTTAGGGCTGACTCTCACTCATGAGTGTGGCAGAGGGGAAGGGAATGAAAAAAAAAAGGATCATTCTTAGTTTTTGCCCAAGAGAAAAAAGGCATTTCTGTATACACCTTGAAAACTTCCCACAGAGCAATGGATACTATTCAACTCAGTCACTTAAAAATAGACATAGGCAAAGAAAATCACCCTAGCTTGGAAGCTGCATTGCACCACACAATCATGTCCACTTGTTTTCATTCACTATTTTTACAGAGTATGTGTCATTACTTCCATTGTTTATAATGTTAATTACTTCTCAGCTGAAGTAAATTTTTGCAATACATCCAGTTCTCTTCAGGTTTTTAGGTAATTCCAGGTAGAATAGAATACAAGAATCTCTGAGTTCACCAGACTCCTTATGTGGGCTTGCCACACAATATGCAGTGCAGTTCCATGTTTTCGTCTTTATCTTTGGGGTCTCTCATGATCTGACTCATGTTATGGAAGAGTTGTGGTTAGTACTTCACAACCCCTTCCTTCAGGTACCAGTTTATATAATGACCTCAGAAAGCCCAGTAACCACCTCATTCCCTTTTACTCCAAGTGCAAAGAGTGCTTCTTGGATCTTAGATTTCCTCTGCTCTGAAAAGTTACATGGAAATTAATATCTTTTTATAAAACAGAAATCAAGAGAAAATTACTGAAAGGTTCTTGCCTGATATGGTGAGAAAACAACTTGGATAAATATGTAGTCTTCTGACTCAGGCATTACATGATGAATCAGAATAGGATAAGGGAAGACAGGATAGGACAGAAGAGAAATCAGATGAACGCCAAGTTGTTTGTTCACTTCCCAGTGGCACAGCCATTTCCATCTCACATTCATTAATCCTTCATGAACCTCAAAAAATTGAGTTTATTAAACTAGGTTGAAGTCAAACCACCCATGGATTTTCAGCATGCTTGTGATTCAGTTCAGCCTTTTCACACAGCTATGAAAAATGTAAATACCTTGCAATGTCTGTGTAGAAAAATTGTGAAGATATAACACTTACTATTCCCTTGAAAACATAGAATTAATTTCACACAAATCAAAGGTTAGTGTTTCATTCTGCTCAGGGTGATAGAAATGTTGGGTTTCTATAATTTAAACAAATATTTTAAAGAAGTTGATTGATTGGCTCGCAAGGACCTAGCTGAAATTTGTCATTGTTTTGATAGCAAATATTAACTTAAACTAAAATTCCCATTGTACTTGGTTCTTGATACAATCCTTATCAATGCTAGGAGACTGCAGGAGTTAGCCTTTCTTGATTTATTTATGTACTCTAAATATAGCAGTCATGCATCAAATTAGAAGTACATTTATAAATAATTTATGGAGGATGAATAATGGATTCTTAGATGTCTTAATAAATGACTAATCAATCGTTATAGAATCCACAGGTCAGAGGTTACTTCTAAACATGGCAAATAAACCACATGAATAATAAGCTGTCCAGAAACCATCATCCTGGAAGGTGCTTGTAACTACAGACAACCATTCATATCCATAATATGCATATAACTACACTTGGTGGATAACACAATAAGAAACAAAATGCAAAACAGAGACATTTGTTGTGCGTGCTCCTGCAAACAATTCATACAATTCTTCAAGGGGTTCTAAAGCTGGCAACTTGGGATTTTGAAAATTGTCAACCAACATAGGGATACAGTTCTCCTCAAAAGCGCATTGCTATTTTTTCAACTGATTTATGGAAGACATCAATAATTTACAAATATTTTATAATCAGTTTCTTAGTATGTGATTAGTGTGATATGTGATATGGGTTATTTTTGCATTGTTACTATTCAGAGAGAGATATATCTATATATGCAAATAAGGAAGCCTAATTTTCCTCATCAGCAATTTCTTATGCTATATGAAACTTTTTCTTCAGCATATGTAATTGGTCAATGCACAGAACTGGCACTAATGGTCTACATCAAAGACTGCAGAGAACCAAAACCATCCAACAAAGAGCATTATAGGATTGCAGCCTGACCCCAGATTTGCATGGCACCTAGTTTGTTGAGTATCAAAGTGATATCTTACATCACTATTCTGTAGAACAATATGCTCTTCAGTGTATTCCTGCCCAGTAGAAGAAAGAAACAATATTACTCTCTCTGGTGACCTTCACATCCTTGTCCCTGAATGGTAGGTCATATATATTGCAATACATTGCTTAACTACTTTTGAAGGTCTCATAAGAACACAATAATGAAAAGAAAAGCCAGACATAGGTAGCAAGCAGTACAGGTTTCAGGAAAATTAAAACTTTAAGATTATGATTGGTTGATCATTTTTCTTCCTAGAAGAGACAAAGCATCTATGAGAATAAATTACTTTCATTATATTTTTTTAATAAGATGACAGAATTACTACATTGTTCCGTCTTCTTCTTGTTTTTCTTAAACCCTGAGCTGTTTCTAAGAGACTTTAAAAGTCAAGAAGGCTTTAAGACTTTTTCAGCACATTAAATTATCCAAAAGAAAAACCTGAAAGACAACTGAATGTGTCAGCTAAACAGTTTAAGCTCTCCAGCTTCAGTCTCTATAGGCAGCAATTACATTTTGAAGGAAAATGTTTTACAATTGTAATTACACATAATAGGAGGAATGTATTTTTCCCTTTATCCTACTCCCATGGTGAGTCAATTTAATTTTTAAATACAAGAGACATAATTGATTTTAGCCCTAGATTAGTACTGAAAATGATCTATATGTGCTCTCACTAATGGAACAAGAGAATTGGCATTCCTCGGGGACCTTAACCCAACCCTGTTCATGGCAACAATTATTAGACCCTGACAGGTTAGCTACTAGGAAGAGGGGGGCATAGAATACCCTGCTGATTAACAATCTAGTGAAATAATTAATGTTATGCTCTTCTTATTTAATTATGGATTATTCACAAATATATTATTATTAGAGACCACAAAGGGAAGTGACTGTGCAGAGTTTTGACTTCATCTCTGCTGCTTAGAAGGTCTTTTGTAAAGGGTTTAGGGAAACCTCTCCATTTCAGTTGCTTCTGAGCGTATTTTAAACAAATTGAGAGATTTACAATTTCATTAAGGCCTGATTCAACATCCTCGGAAATAGGAAGTTTTACACTGATTTCAGTAGGATTATATCAGGCTTAAACATGCAAGATACAGACTACATGCAATATACAGACTACATCTTTGCTCAACATATTAGAGTAACGGGTGAACAATCAGCAATGATGCACCTTGTTCAGTTTCTAATACAGTTTTCTTCCTATGTGTCATAATAGTTTATATAAATCAAAATATGTTCTTGTACAGGCAGTTATGAGAAACAAGAACAGGGAAAGGACTTCACTCTCCAAGTGATTTTTTTTTTTTTTTTTTTAATAGCTGGAATAACCCCAGTCATTTTTGATGTCAAATAGTTTATTTTAAATAAGATGAAAGTGAAGTGAATAGGAAAACATTCATGGCATCTGGGAAATGCCAGCCCCTGTGGTTCACTGACCAGGCAGATTATTTATGGGTAATTTGACCCACCTTTAATTTCAAGTGACATACACACATGGGCATATAGACTAAACTACCTTGCTTTAATGAAAATATGCTTAGCTCTGCTGAATATTTGTTTGCTGGAAAATACGATCTCTCAGATCTCACCTGACTTGCAGCTCTGTTAGCTTCCAATTGGATGATTCGGAGGTTTCAGATTTATTTAATATTCTTCACCCAAATTGCACTAAGACTTAGGTATGCCTGGGCTAGTGAGAAAAAAAACAGTCCAGACCTTAAAGTATGGGAGTTCAGAGTCAGACTTGTTGCTAATAAGACTTGGTATTTGTAGTGACATGCAATTATGTTGTAGATCTTCAATCTGTTCCACCATCCAGAAAATAAGACAGAAAAAAAGACTCTAAAGAAGGTGCACTGCAGCCTTCCTAACTAAGCTGTGAGTTCAGGATGTTCTTGTCACTCTTGTTTCTTGCTCTTGACACCGCGTGGAGTTTTGTGTACACAAATTCATGTAGAGTCCTGCTAACTTCAGGCTAGACAGGGCGTTAGCACTTTATTCTACATGAGACTTACAGACTGTGACCCAGCTCCTTTCCCTGTATACTCTTGCATTCTTTTTCTACTTGACTTGCTGTTACTGCTTCTCTTTTCAATGCAGAATATTGGCACTCTTACAGGCACTTGCTGAACAAAGCAACCAACAGCGCAAACCTTCATTCTTTCAGAGTGATAAGGCCTGTTATTTGTGAAGGAGTATGCTGTTGACTATAGTAACTCAAGAGTAGGCCATCTGACCTGAGCCTGACCGTGACACTTGAGAACCAGTGTTGAAGCTGTCCCTGCTCCCTGCCGGAGGTTTGGACTAGATGACCTTTAGAGGTCCCTTCCAACCCAAACCATTCTATGATGAGCGACCTGATCTAGTGGGGGATGTCCCTGCTCCTTGCAGGGGGGTTGGACTAGATGACCTTTGAAGGTCCCTTCCAACCCTAACCATTCTATGATTCTATGATTCTACGATTCTACAATTCTGTGATTCTATGAATAGAGCAGCAAGTATCATCCTTCCGAGGCATTCTGCGTTGTCAGAGAGCACATACATGCAAATAAAGAGTGAGAAAAGAGGCGGTCAAAAAGATTATATACTGCATTTACATTCAGCAATATTTTATATGTCTTCTATGACTTTACAGTTGTAACTTTTGTACTGTGTCTAATAAAGAGGAATTTACATCTTATAGTTAGAAAAACCAACACGAAAAATATGCTCAGATCTGGTTTGGAATATGAAGAATACTGTTCCTAGCCAAAGAGTCAAATCACTGTTCTGACACGTGGGCAGCAGAAGTTTAGGAATAAAAATAGCAACACAAAGCTAGTCCAAAGATAATGATTTAAGATATCTATGATGAACTGCCCTCTTTGATGTTTGTCTAGCTGTCCTTATCACTTCAGGTGTACTTCAGGACTAGCACAGCTTCACCAGTTTTGGACTGGACTAGATCTGACCTCTGCAGAGCATATGAAGAATAGAGGCAAAAGAGTCTCTTCCAGATGAGCCAGCAGGGTAGATAGTGGACCATGGACGTTTTGTACCACTATATAAAACTATACAGTATTGATAAATGATAGTTCTATGGTACAGTCTTACATCTGCTCAGCATTTTGAAGTCAGTTGAGGAATAGCCACATGCTGACCTCAACATGCATTCTAATTGGAGGCAAGCAACTCCACAGCATCCGTAGCAGTGAACATGTTCAACTCAGCAGGAGCCTGTAGACGCAGCAAACATTAATTGATAGTACTGTGCCAGCTATTGGTAAGACTCAGCATCAGTCATATGTAGCTTTGCCACAAAAAAAACCCAGAAAGACAATGAGGTGTGTGCAACAGGCATTTCCTAGTTTGATCTGTAACGTAAGAAAAGAGGTAGGATGTGGAATCAACTGAGGGGAGAAATTTCCAAACATTCAAATGTTACCTAAACAAATGTGGAGGTGTCTAATGAGGGAGATTTTAAGCTAGTTGAATTATCAGACTGTATTTATTTGGGGAAATGAAATGAGAGATTAGATGTTTTGGGTTTTTTACCTTTTTTTTCCTCTTACAGTTTCCATCCCTCTGTTGGATACACAAGGAGACAGTTCTCTCCTGTGTGACCACTCTGCTGACTCATACTGTTTACCCCAAACAGTCACACGTCGAGTGTGACTCTCCTGCCATTCACGTGTTTGTGAACTTGTTGACTTCATCTCGGATACATGCAGGTCTGATGCTCTGTTTGAAGCACTACTTATCAGGGCATCCTTTCTGTTGCCATGGGACACGGACTACCTGCCTTCTTAGCTGGATGCACAGTCTCAGCCCCACATCCTCACAGGAAATTTTCACTCTGCAGAAAACTAAATGGCTCCTAGTAATATATATGGGGAAGAATTGGTCCTGCTTACTCTATTTATACATGTGCATTTGCACACACATCCTTACTGCCTTGCCCTCCAAATAAATGCAAGGTTTCTGTGGCATGTCAAGGCTGACCAGCAGAGTGCAGCAACCATTTGAGAAGAAACACTTCCACATTACTCCTTCTACCCTTCGCCTGGACAAAGAGGAAGCCCTTGAGGCAGATTTCAAGCTCACATGCACACATATGCCACTTACCAGGGCTAGAAATTCCTTAGTGAAGCACTTCCAAAATGCTGCCATAGCAAAGAAATACAGTGCTCTTCATACCTAATTGTGTGTTAAGCAGTCTAAAACAGAAAAACAAAAAAAAAAAGGTGATCAGCTGGTTATGCAGAACCTGAGAAAACAGACAATGATTGCACTTTTGTATATACAAATAACGATGAAAAAGGTTGAATATCCTACTGTGTAGCTGTGCATTACGTGGATATTTTTCATCTGTTTGTTTATGATAGTGAGGCGGAGGATAATGCTGGTGAGTAACTGCTTACAGTTACAACATGTAGAGACTACTACAAGATCAGGGAGACTCTGCTGCTGAGCTGATGGCACAGGAGAGCTCCTGGGTTATGGCTGTTGCATTCCAAGTGAGTTGGACACACGATGCGTAGAAGGAAAGAAGCGTGTTGAAACTATAAGGGATACCAGGCTATCGATTCCAGCCAATGCATGGTAAACAGCAAGGATAAAGTAACTTAAGTAGGATACTGACTCTTTTATGTGCCTGAAAATGACTCTTTAAATAATTCATACCAGCTCACAAAGGCTATATGAAGACAGATAGCAGGTCTCATATTTTTTACGTGCTCACAACAAAAGACAGTTATCCTACCTTTTGAGAAATCATCTTTTTGCAGTTTTTAAGCTGAAGCACAAAGCTGAGCTATGTCAAGGTGACTGGTTTGAAGGGTGATTTGGATTAATGTACCAACATGATTTCCCAGACTAGTCGCGTGTATTGTGAGAAAAATGGGATTTGCTTAGCCCTGTTCCACAGACTTACCTAGAGCATCCTCCAAACTGGAGAGAACATGCAGTACCATAGGCAGGCCATAAAATTAAAAGCACCATCTTCGCTCATATTTGTTTAACAATCGAGCTTGATGCAACTTTAACAACCAGAAGGAATATAGATGAGCTTTTCAGTGTATTATGATAAAGCTGAAGCCATTTAGCAATTCCCAGTGCATCTTATAAATCAGTTTATGTGAAGCTCTGGATGAAAGGGTGGAGAATATTTAGAGCTTCCAGCTCTTAAAAGGCAGCCTTTGAAATACATGAAAGAAAATAACTGTTTGATATAAAAGATCTAGTACACATTGTGGTACCCAAGATTTATCTTCTCAAATGTGAATACTTGTTATGGACAAAGTTAATGGGTAGAGGAAGAAGCTCATAAAGTAGCAGGTGTGAGAGAAAGACTTCAAGTCTCTGGACTCTTTATCCAGTCCTTCTCATTAAACTAGATAGCTTCCATTCACTTAATGTTCTAAATATCAGTTTATCAACTAAATTTGTAGTTAAATTTCATCTGAGTCCTTCTGACGAAATTCAAGCACTCAGACTGATGTTTACTCTTGTCCTCTCTATCTAACAAGAGCCTTGTAATTTTTTCTTCTTCCTTCTACCTTACTTCCTCCTAGCTCCGCTGGAGGGTTTCACAGCAGCCATTTCACATTGCCTTTTCTGGAAATTAGCTCCTGTTTCTAAAATGTGCACAATGCTGTACAGCTCATGGGTGAATGCTGGACTGACCTCAAGGTCATGCCTCCAGAAGCACGTGCACTATCAAGAAGAGGTAAAGAAGGTCCTCTCCCTCTTTTCCCTGTTCTATATACTTGCCTATATATTACCAGATCCACTCTTGCAGTTTTTTGAGTGAATCCTGGAGGGGTATATTGCCACCTTCAGGCCAAAAATCTCAAAAATTAGTCTACTGTGGTAATCGGAAACCCTGAGTGTGAAAGAGTTTGATTTAAAGCAATAACACTACCTACTTACCTAGGACACAAAAGCCTTTATCTTCGATTCAGTAAAGTCCTACTGAATTGTGACTCATCAAGTGACTTTCAATTATTCTATATCTGGTACTATTGGAAATATTTTGTGGTCACATCACCTAATTTAGTGATTATCCATTCAGCTTATTGCTAAGTAGAACTGCTTTCTGTTTGCCCATTGATTATTTTTAATTATAATCAGAACTCTGTCACAAGCTCTAATCAATAAAGTGCCAGGAAACCTCAGAGGCTGAAAGAGGGAGAAATAATCATTAGATGTTATTAAAGTGACAGCCAATAGAAGCACAATTCTTTGTACAATGGCCAATGTTTCAAGTGCTTATTGATTTGCTTTTATAACAATTATACTGCACTCAGGAAAGCTGTGGAGGAGGAATGAGGAAAGTCAAGAAAAAAAAGAGAAATAGCAAATCTGCAGCTGCTATTCATGTCTCAGAAGGCACAAGTGCAGAATATGCTCACTTAGATGATAATCTGTTCTCCTAGACCTTTAGAAAGGAGCTATGCTTTCTGAATGTGTTTCCTTTAATCATTCATGTTAAATATTTTATCTTAATAGTCCCATTGCCTACTGTGGGCTTTGGGAACATAATGCTAGCCATACCATGATATTCCTATTCCATGCAATGTGATAATTCTTCAGACAGCTTTGCTATGGGAAAAAAAATGTTCCCCATGCATGATTTATAATAGTTTTATAAGGTGAAGTAATTACATTATCAGATATCCGTGATGCGTTTGAGCAATAAGGCACCTTCATAATAACATACAACATCTTATAATTACCGCAAGGCAATTGCACTCCTGGGGAAAGGAGGAGGCCAAGATACATGTCTTGCCTATACAGTGCCCCCAAGGATGTTGTTATCAGGATATAAATAAATAAATATAACGAAAAGAAGAAAAAGGAAGAAAAAGCTGATACTGAATAATGTTGAGCTGCATTATAATGTAATTCAAGATTTATAAGAAAGGGCAAAAGTGTACTTTCATGCCAGGATATGATGTGACAGTTCAGAATATCTAAATAGCAATTTTGAATGAGCGGAGGTATTCACAGGAGTTAACCCATCTCCGCAGAAATTTCCCTGGCCAATCAAAGTCAGTTTGTGAAAAAATCAGACTGGACTGAGAAATACATTAAAATTGTAACATGCTTTTATTGCTCACAAAACTGTTGCAGTATATATTTCTAGGTGATTTGGCACATTCAGGATTCTTATTTCAAGGTTCCTCCTTCCTCCCAAGTGCTCTTATAGGCCTGTGAATGGAATCCTGAGCATCTGATAAACTTCACACAGTTGTTTGTTTGTTTGTTTGTTTGTTTTCTCTCAGAAAGCAATGGAGGGAAAAACTTTTCTGTAATCAGAATCTAATATGTTATTTGTCTCTAACTGATTTACTTTTTATTTGTGCAGACTCTATTTAGACTGTTATCTGGCATGTGTAATACTCAGAGGTCCATTCAATTATCCTTCATTACTCTCTTTTAAAGACATTTTTAAATTTCATGTAAGGCCTCAAAATATTAAGCCAGTGACTAATCTGATGGGAAACTATTATTTACAGTTTGGGGTTCCTCAGCTAAAGAAGGATATTGAATAATTAAAGAAGGTCCACTGGGGAGTTAATAAGGTGATCAGGGTCCTGGCCTATAACAAGCTTAATAGCTGGGCTTGCTTATTTTGGGGAAGAGGAGGCAGAGAGGGAATCCAATAACACCCTATTTGATTTGAGCTACAAAAAATGATATTGCTATACCCTTTCCAGAGGCAGCAGATGATAAGATAGCCACAGCTTGTGGTGTAGGAAGGCAGTCCAGCACTGGAACAGGTTACCCAGACCTATTTAAATTCTCCAAGGATTCACTTTATTGTCCTCTTCTTCTACCGTCCCACAGGCTTCTGGCTGAAATCGACATGGCAATCAATTTCTATGTCCTTTCCCACCCAAAAGTCACTTGGTGTTTTCAGTCAGCTCAAAAGGATTATGTGTCTTCTGTTTCTGTTTCCATTTTACAATCAAACTCAAGTGCTTAATCAAAGGAAATCATGTCTCAGCAGGAAGCCAGAAGTGGGTAAACAGGCTGGAGGGGGCAGGGAGAATCCACAGCATTACCTAGCAGTGCATGTGGTTCAAACATCACCTAGATAATCAGTAAATCAAAGAGCCCTGCCTGCTGCAGTACATCAGGCAGAGCAGGCCATTAACTTACTCACAATGACAAATGAGGACAGATGGATTTCGGTTTCAAGTTTCATTCCTGAGATGCATTTCACAGCTCTCTCCAGAGCTACACAATGTGCTTTGTTTCCCACCAGAACTTCCCTGACAAATGCTACTAAAGCTATTTGTGCTTCAGGAAACTTAACATGGAGGCAGTTTTGCCCAGTTCCTCCATGGCATCAGAGCTGTAGTGTAATACATGACCAGTTATGGGTGCCACAGCAAACTCTTGGGAATTTGTGTGAGAACACATAAAACCTGTGTTTGTATGTCCAGGAGGGCAATTGAATAGTATTTACTCATCCCATTCTCCTTCCTTCTGGCTCTCCAGCTTCTTCCTATTTTAATTTGTCCTTCTTGTCAGAAAGCATCCCTACTCTTTATCCTAAACAAATATTTTCCACAAAACAAAATTCTTTTTAGAAATGCCAGCAAAATCCACTTGATGACTGCTGAGTGCAAACCACATTGAAATACATAGGTTACCCTCTACTTTGATTTTAATCACCGGGTCCAACTAGCTGTATGATCCAACTTCTTGGTTAAAGTACATAAATTTAGACATTGGCATACAGACAAATAAATATAACCTAAGTGTGTAAGTTTCCATTACTGTCAGGGGCATGATTCAGTAGCTAAGACATCCTGCAGGATCTCCAGCTGACCACAAGTATCCTGTAGATCCTGTGTAATATCTGCAATGGATAACTTGAATGCTCAACACACTTCAAACAGGAGTCGATGCCATCTGTGGAAGACAGATCAAGCCACAAGATATTCGGTGGAGTCTAGAGATCTAATCAACCTGATCTAAAGATTTCTTTGACACCACTGATATTTGCAGGTCTGTGTAAAACATTCATTTTACAAAATCTAACCCTCCCTAAGGTGTTAATTGAGTAGTGGGTCCCAATTCAAAAGCAAAAAAATAAAATAATAAAAAAAAGTTAAATCCTGTGTTTATCTTAAATCATGCCCTTTTCTTGACTTTCCAGGGATATAAGCTTGTTTTTCAAAAGCAGTGTTTATCTTTTTCTTCTTTCCTGAAAGGTATTGGCCTTCCATATACATTCACATATTTAGTCTTAATTAGAGCTAGAGCCTGTACATATATCATAAGAAGGTTTAGTTTTAATTTGAGAAATAATGAATTAAAATACATTTTGTACTGTTTTCTTTCTTCCTGATTTTTCTGGTTTCTTCATCTTTCACATTCTTGAAATAATCAGATCTCAGCACTAGTTCATTAAAAAGTATTTTGCATTATCTCTCAGCTTCTTTCAAGTTACTGCAAGAACACACATCCATGGAAAGTATAATTCAATAATTGAGTGGAATATATCTATTAACTTGCTTATATATGTGAGAAAGTATTTAGTTCTTTCAAGTGACAAAGGTTGAAGGAGGTGGAAATAGTTGGTAAAAACACTAGAATCATAGAATCATCACTAGTGACATAACAGAAGGAAATCTGTAAGGAAGCTCTGTTGTGGTTTAGCCCAAGTCACCACACAGTTTCTTGCTGACTCTTCCCCTCCCCAGAAAGGAAAACTTGTGGGTTGAGATAAAGACAGTTTACTAGAATAGCAAAGGAAAACTACAATAATAACAGAATATAATAATATTAATATATACAAAATGAACAATGTACTATTTCTCACCACCCGATGTCCCAATGACTGATACAGCCCATCCCGAGCAGTGATCATGGAAATGAAAACCAAGCAGCAAGAAAAGGAGTGAAAGCGAGCCAGCAAGGCAGGCGGAGTGATGCCAGAAAGCAAGAGAGAGGGAGAAGAAGATGCCCCCCACCATGGGCAACCCCCACTTACATGCTGAGCATGACATTTATGGCATGGAATACTCTCTTTGGCCAGTTTGGGTCAATTATTCTGTCTGTCTTTTTCCCAGCTTCCTGTATCTGCACATTAGCAAGACCTGGAAAGCCAGACAGTGTCCTCGGTCTCATTAACAACAGCTCATATCACTGGTGTGTTTATCAACATTCTTCACATCTGAAATCCAAACACACCGGCTACTAAGAGGAAAATTAAGTCCATCTCTGCTGAAACCAGGACAAGCTCCTAAGACTTAAAATGCTTCATAGTTAAAGACAGCAAACAAGGGTTCTCACAGTACACCCATAAAGAAGACATATGTTGGATTCAGTATCTGGCCAAGGAGTTATTTATCAAATCAAAGCCAACATCTTAACAGGTAGAATGTTCTCATTAAACTTGAACCACAATTTCAACCATGACATAAAATCCGTGGGACCTTTTTTATCTCACCAAATCCTGTCAAGAACTTTTGTTGTCAGTACCACATGCCATCCACATAACTATACCAAAAGGAGCCTGAAGTTTCTATGCTCTGCATAATTTTTTTTTTCTGTGAAAATCTATTATTATTATTATGTGAAAATAGTGTTAAACAAATAAAACATCTAATAAAAATCCCTTTTAAGAATGTCATGCTACCATTAAACATTGCATAAAATTAATATCAATTAGATTCTATTAAATTTAATAGGTTTTGAGTTATTGAGTTTAATTCAATTTCAATAAATTTCAATTAAGCCCAATTTGTTTCCATTTTTTATTAATTCCAGTCACTATCAATTATCTTCAATTAATTTCATCTACTTGTGCTACATTTTCAGGTAATTCTCCATTACTTTCAATTAGTTTCTATTAATTTCAAGTGGTTTTCATGACTGTTAACTGATTTCATAAGAAACAAATGTCCTTCTTTAATGTGGGTCTGTACTATGACAGTTTGCCCTGCTATCATAAATGGCTAATTCAGGGCCAGATCCTCATACGATGAGTACTGCATAGTCATAGAATCATAGAATCATAGAATGGTTAGGGTTGGAAGGGACCTTCAAAGGTCATCTAGTCCAACCCCCCTGCAAGGAGCAGGGACATCCCCCACTAGATCAGGTCGCTCAGAGCCACATCCAGCCTGGCCTTGAATGTTTCCAGGGATGGGGCATCCACCACCTCTCT
>JAAGAY010141833.1:0-25310 GCA_011801015.1 Ardeotis arabs | reverse complement strand
CCACACAGCTTGGTGTCATCGGCAAACTTGCTGAGGGTGCACTCTATCCCACTATCTATGTCACCGACAAAGATGTTGAATAGGGCCGGACCCAACACGGAGCCCTGAGGGACACCACTCGTGACAGGTCTCCACTTGGACATCGAGCCGCTGACCACCACTCTCTGAGTGCGGCCATCCAGCCAGCTCCTTATCCACCGAGTGGTCCATCCATCAAACCCATGCTTCTCCAGTTTAGAGAGATGGATGTCGTGCGGGACAGTGTCAAAAGCTTTGCACAAGTCCAGGTAGATGACATCCGTTGCTCGTCCCTTGTCACCCCAACAGTTGAGTGAGAACAATCAGAAAACTGCTGTTTCCCGAGAACTAAAGTATTCCTGGGAACTAAAGTCAGTACAAATTTCACCTTAAGCTACCGTGAGGTCAAGATTTCACCTCAGTCTTTCCAAACAAGTACACTAGTTAGCCTGCCTTTTAGTTAAAGGATTAAGGCTCTTATTTCTCAACAATATTACAAAACAGGAAGATACTAATTCACTTTGATCCTTTTCAACATGTTAGCTAATGACTTCATTCAACTGCCTTAGCACAAACATGTACATCTAGTGCCATTTGAGATGCCCAGTTGGCTCTCCTGTACAGTGTGAGTCTCCCGTAGGTTTTGTATCTGCCAGGATAGGCTTTGTATCTCACATAGGTATTGTATCTGCCAGCCTGCAGTGCTGTCTCAGCAGTCACTACAGATATATGTCCAAGCAATTGATCCAAACTCTTAATCAGCTGGTCAACAGAATATGACTCATCTCATCCTAAAACAGGATGAGATCATCTGCATTGGTGAAAGTCCAGTGACTATACAACTCTAAGCCATATTACTGTATTGACTAAATCTCCTTTTGTTACAATGAGAATCAAGACAATTAGTTTGGATATAGACACTTACACAGTAGAAACACGAAAGTATGTAACATGAACATCACTTCAAATACACATGCTTTTGGTGACCAGGCGACTAGCCTGTTTTCCATGTAGGACAGGTGAAAGTTAAAGGAATACTCATGTACTCTTTTATGTAGTTTCCAATTCTGGACTCAGTTTAAGCTTGTGATGACTATAATTAAAACTTTCAGTATTCTAAGTACATAGTTATTCTGGGTAAAAACAATGACTAGGGGGGGAAAAGCTCACATGGTGAAATAACAAATATTTAATATTCTTGGAGAACACAGATAAGTAAATTTATGATGGAGTTTGTACAGATATATTGATTGACTTACTGTCAAAGTAGCAGTTACCTTCAAGCAAGCTCGAAGCCACTCGTTTTGCAACTGAACCAAAGTCACTGACAACAAACTTCTAATTTATGATGTTGAAAATAAAGTTAAATATCCTCTTTATCATAACTGTAAAATATGATTAATGAAAGATATCAGCAGGTTTTATACCCTAGAAATGAAATCTGCACACCATTCAAAAGTGAGGGAAAAGTGTAACATATTTTAGCACCTGGAATACATATCTGTCTGCTTAGCTGGGCTTGAGTCTCTTCTATCCACAAGCTATCTATCTTTGCTGTATTGTGAGCCAGACATCAAACTTTAGAGAAAGAGCCAAGGCTAGTTGCAGTCATTGGAGGCTTCACATCTTACTTCACTGAACTTTTGCAGAAGGTCCTGCTGCCCAAGCAGTCCAAGATTTTGGTGGTCGATCTTCTGTGTTTATTTTAGCCCAATATGATACTTCCAGGAAGCAGAAACTCAAAAGGTCTCTTCAAGTACAAAGTGGCTGATCATATTGTACACATTCAGTAACACTTATGCAGGGAGGGTTGGCTATTTATTCTCGCCAGAAACATCAGCCAAACATTAACATCTGGAGTTGGGAAGAAATTTTTCTATGAAGCCATACAATTACACAGTTTATTGTCACTGACATCAGTTCTCACCTCCTCCAAAATTACCCTCAACTATAGATTTCTTGGTTTGGTGAACCACACCAAAACAGTTAAACTTGAAGTTTTTTTCATCTAGTAGCAGAACCTGCAAGGGATGCACGAATAGAACTTTCTTTTCAGCAGCTGAAAATGTGGATTATAAAAACAGTTTTCTGGATTGGTGTATTCAACAAAGATAATAATAACTTTGCTTATGCAGATCAATACTTAAAATAAGTTACCCTATTTAGGCCAACTGAGGTAGATTTGACTCCTTTCCGAAAACTGTTCCATCAGACAGTTCAATTCTGTGCTTATTTCAGAATGCACAGATCCCAAGGATGACGGGAGAATTGCAAAATACTTACAGGTATGTGTTGGAAATTTACCTTTCCTTACACATTAAGTTATGACATTCGACTGCTACTGAGAAATAAAAGAGTGAACTTAGAATCACAGGGAAGAATTCTGCTTTTGAAGATGTTTTTGCCCAAAACAAAATAAACCAAACCAAACACATTTAGAAAAATGTTCATTAAACATGAAAATGAAAGGAGGAAGGATAGCATGTCACCCACTGCTGTATCAGCTGACACTCAGGAAGCTGGTGGGTTTGGAAAAACATATCCATTTGCATTATAAAAGCCCATATACAAATGTACTTTGAGTTTAAAATCCCGTACGTTGGCTGCTGTACTGATATTGGTGCAAGCAAATTATGCCTTGGCTTCACTAAATGCACATATCTACTTCAGTTAGACTGTTCTAATTTGGCAATGGATACTGTATTATTTATTCTGTGGCATAGATCAGGTTATATAAAATTAACGGTTGGACTTAATTCATATGGACTGAATTAAAAAGCATTGGTCAGAATGGAAAAGAAGGAAAGAGAAAGAAAGAGACCTGGGTTTGATTATATTTATGTCTGTTCCAGTATCAGCACAGCACAGTGATGAACAAGTGCTGGCTGCAGTTAATACATATTAATTCCAAAAAAAATAAGCACTGGCATATTTTTTTTCTCATGAAGGTTTTAATTTACAACATATTGGTTTTTGCAGATACTAGTTTAAGTTTAATTTGTTTTAAAATGTCCAAAAATATTTATGGGTTTTTAATATTGTTGGTTTTAAGTATGCCAGTTTGAGGCAAGTATTCTGGATGACATAGCCTTGCTACTCTTGTCCACACAAAATGTCCATGTGTAATCTTGTCCATGCACATAGTTCAGAAATCTTCTACAGAAATCTTCTACAGTGCTGTGCTAATCAACTCTGCTCAGTAGTGAAGTTCTTTCCCTACGGACATCCTAAACCATCCTCACTATCACAGCAGAAAATTTACCAGTCAAGCAGGACTCCAGCAGGTTTGGAGGACAGACAGAAGTTAGTTGTGTCATTGATAAATGTTTGCCCCTTCCTATGGCAAGTCATGGGTAGGAATCAGTTATTGCACAGATATGTGGGGCCTGGACTTAGTGCAAGTCTTTGGAGTGACATTGTAGTTGTTAGTGATTGCTGTTAGCAATTGTGCTGCAAAATATGAGCCTGGACATCTGCTCTTCCAACGGCTTCATATGTACACTTACATTGTCTGTACTCCTACATGGCATAAGTGAGCTGAGATTCTGCTGTCTTAGATTATTAAGATGGTGGAAGACCACAAGTTGGCCATGGCTCATGCCTTCTCATAACTACTATTTGCCCCTTGCTTTCCAGACTACATCTGCACACTTCCATTTGGGCCCTACTTTCAGCTCCACCCTGTCCAACCTCCCTGTGAAGTGAAGAATCCAAGATATCACAA
This sequence comes from Ardeotis arabs, assembly GCA_011801015.1. Classification (NCBI taxonomy): domain Eukaryota; kingdom Metazoa; phylum Chordata; class Aves; order Otidiformes; family Otididae; genus Ardeotis; species Ardeotis arabs. Next base: position 21,568 of record JAAGAY010141833.1, on the reverse strand, counting down.
ACAAGAATGCTAGAAACACATGAGCAAGTTTTCCCGCTGGATCACCTCATTCAAATATTACCATTCCCGGAATATACTGAAGCTGTTTAGTCTCTTGGCTTCACAGTTAAATGAAGAACAATTTGTTCAGGCCAGAGGTGAGAAAAGTCAAAGCGATGCTTCCTTTCCAGTGGTATTCCCACTCCATTGAAGATTACTGTTATTAATTACATGTCTAAAGAGAAGGTGCTTCCTCATACTCCCCATGTGCACTGCGGGCACTCAAAGTGCCCTGTGTGTCTCAGACTTAACCAGGGTACTACTGCACTTCATCTTGTGACCTCTGGCTGCAGCTTCAAGACTGATACATCTGCTTACCCACCCCCACACCTCCTCACTTTGGTGACTATATCAAACGATTGATAGGCAAGTGACTGCCAAGCTTAAAAAAAAAAAACTCAAAACAAAACATGCCTTCCAGCTGATGCAGCGTTTGAGCTGACACTGATGACTTCTTATATAAAGTCAAGAATGTGCTCCTCAGTTTCCAAGAAACTCAATTTGATTTATTGGCGTTATCAGAGAGATCACACAGGGGAGCTCCACTCCTCACGAACAATGGCTAGAAGGAAACTTGTGAAAGCAGGAGACAGAGTTTTCTTGGCTACTGGTCCAAGTTGTGATAGTTGCTTCTGGAACACATCAAAGTGACTAAACCTCAGCACTTTCAGAACAAAATGTAAAACATTCTTCTGTTGACCTTGCTTTCCCACAATAACACCACATAAAATAACAGAGCAAGGAAAAAAAAGTACAGAGGGCTTTATGAGTGCACTTTAATAAATCAATAGGGGGTTTAGATACCACAGTAGTAGCTGCTATATAAATACCCAGACAGGAAGATCCTGTCCTGGAAAATTAGAATACACAATTCCTGAACCTGCTATTGTCCAGTTTCACTTGAAGGAGGAGAAAGTAAGTGTTATTTTTTCCCCACTGGCAGTGAAAAGCCTGATGTCTAACTCTCAACTGGTATAAATAAATATATCTCTGTGTCACTGGTGCTAGCTTGATCTATACCACCCGAGACACTTGCCTGTGTGATCCAGTCAAAAGAACCACAAGTTGTTTGCATTTCTGATTATAAACAGATACAGAAAGAGCACAGTAGAGCTGAAATTATCTTTCATGTCTGTATAGAAGTAAAGAAAACAGAAGAGAATAGGCAAATGGTGTGAAAGATAGCTAAGTATTATTTCTGAATTTCACAGAAACTCTTAGAGATATTTTATACTCTTGATGATTTCCCTTCTTTTACTGGTGCTTTTAACATGTTACAGTGACATTCTTCATTATCCTTTTTCAGAGACAATACTGTGTATATAGCTAAATTAACTGGTTATGGGCTAAGACCTAAGGACTGGTTATCGCATAAGGTCTACAAAACCCAATCTGTTAGAGCACGGCAAACAGACTGCATTTCTAATGCATCTCCTCATTACTATGCGGTGCCCTCTTTTAACTTTGCAAAGGAGAGGTGAAATGAATGCCATCTACATATGCACACTCAGAAAAACAGTCTTGCTTTCAAAAGAGAGGTTAATAAAATAGCTCTTGATTAATCTGAAGAGCAGGGATGACAGGAAGGCAATATGCTAAGGAAGACAACAAGTGAAGAGAGGCAAATGCAGAATGTGAAACCTGGAGCACAGAATGCTGTGGAGAAGATTAAGGTTACAAACAGGCAGGGCAGAGTGGTGTGGGAAGGTCAAAATCCAATTAAGAGCATGATGGAGTAAGGACCAAGTTTCATGCAACAAAGTGGGTGATAATGTCAGGAAGGCACCAGGAGGATCACATTGGAAAATAGAAGAGCAATAATAGCATGTGGCCAGGAAAGGAAGCTGTGAAGACTTGAATGTAATTGGAAGTAGAAATAGAGCTGCAATGAATGAAAGGGGGAAAGAGAAATGAAAATTAGACACAAGATCTCTAGGAATGGATTAGCTAAAGTCCATCTTTACGGGCTGAAAGATGAAAGGACAGAAAAAACTAGTCTGGGGCTTAATTGCCACTGTCATAGCTAATGAATTATTGACAAGTAAATTAAGAAACTGAGTAAATCCTTTCTCTATCTCAGCCAGTTCCCACTTCTGACACTTACCAGTGAAATGTAAAGATCTTTCTACAATTCCTTTCCCTTCCCTTACACAATGATTGGCAGCACACTGTGGTTTAATGGTTTCCTTTAGATCTGTTAGAATCTCCCCCATGGCTCTTTTGAGGCGAAATTCTCCCACCACAAACTTCCACACTATGAAGGACTCTTGATAAAGCTATACTGGTGACATATCCACAGCAGTTGCTCCAATCCTTCCACTGGCCAGCCCAGGCCTAAAGGTCACCATCGTTACCATTAATTTATTTGAAGCCAGTGCCCTAAAGCCAAACTTAACGATGTCAAGAAGTAGGTGCTACCCACAGATCACAATGCTGAATGCTGTTTTCTTGGTCAGAAAACTTCTCATCAAGATTATTCTGGAGTAAGGAAGGAAAACATATCTAGGAACCTGCTTTTAAAACTTGCATCATGAGTTCATCTAAAACTGCCAAAAAAAAAAAAAAAGACAAATTAATATCCTTATCACATCTTGAAATACAACTATCCATAGCATTGTTCTACTCTCAGCTATGGGCATCACATAGCCCTCTGCCTTTTGAGCAATGTTTCTGAATCATTTTCAAGCTAGAGGAGACAACATCCGTCCCTTTCCTCATTACCCAAAGAAGGGAAGTAAAGGGACACTCACCAGGATTTAAGGGGAGAAGAAATAAGCAGACAACAGTTTCCTCCTCCTCCACTGCTACTGCATAGTGGAGAGATCAAGTCTCAGCCACATGATGTGAGAAGTTCTACAAAACTGAGAAATCTTGTCCTATACCATATATCTCAGAGACAATTGGGCCATTGGTCTTGCAGGAGATAAGGAAATAGATTATTATTTTTAGTTTTTTAAATAGGAAAAAAAAAAAAGAAGAAAAAACCCTATAAAACACTCTGATCTTTTTAGAAGCTTCCAAAAAAATCACTTTTTTAGTCTAAAACCAGAAAATATTCAACCAAAATGAACATCATCCGTCTACAGTTCATTTTGCTCATTTTAGTCAAAACCACTTTTCATTGGTAAGTGTTCTCAACAAACATTTACTGAATACTTTCGTCTTAGCTGTAGGGCTGTATATTCCTGCTGCCATAAGCCTGGTATATACATTATGTGTGCTTGGCAAAAGTTTTGCACTGAAAGAACGCACTGAAGATGTCATTCAACTGGTCCTTGAGGTAATACAAGCAGAAAAGAGAAATCTGCTGTGTCTACTAGAAAAAAGCGACCAGAATAGACCACAAAAAAGATGCACAGACAAATTTAGAGAATGTGTTAAACATCAGGAACTTCAATAGAGGCATAAATATGGGCATAATTAACGCAGAGTAAGATCAGCACTCATGGATCAGCAAACATCAAAGGGAGGAATCTGAGGATCTGCTGCTGCTGTGTTTAGCCTGCTGGGAACCGTTGCAGCTCATGGATGCTATGTGTTTTCTTCAAAAAGGGAGAACAGAGCCCTGCAGCAGTGGCTATCTGATTATGCTGACCAGAAACAAAGCATTGCTGTTGTCAGCTCCGACAGTTTTTTACTTTGCTTTTCTCCTTGCCAGCTTTGCAAGCAGCTGTTTGCTCTCTTCCCTGGTGTAAATCAGGAGTAGCTTCAGCCAACACAGTGCCATTTCTCTGTCCATCATGTGGTAAAGATCTAATACATTTGTACTCCTGGGAGAGCAAAATTCGGCCAAGAGTATATGTTAACTTCATTTTCCTTGCTCTTACAGCCGCGTGTGATTGTTAACATAAGAGAATTATTCTTTTGATAAGTGGCAATGCCAGTCTAGATGAAAATAAGGAAGAATCAGCTCCATGTGGTGCGTCTTTTATGTAAACATAGTAATGTGAAAGTAACATGAGAAATAGAGTGGGCAGACATGGACTTAGGAATTTAGGATCTGGGAATACATTTCGTGGGTATCAATGAGGTTATTGATGTTGATTGCAGCTGTGGGGGTTAGCTTATGCTGGGGATGATAAGGAGACTTCTGTGCTGAAAGACAAGTAGAGCTGACTGTGCTCTCAAGCCCTCCTGCAAATGGGCTGATCAGTGAGATCTGCTTGTAGCCAACTCAAGTTCCTACATCCCGCAGCTCAGATAAAGTTCTCTCAGACAACTGACAGTAGCCTGCAGCTCTGGTATGAAATTATTACCATATTAAGAACCTCTACATACTACCATAATGCATGAAAATGTGACTTCTGGCTTGGAAGACTTGAAAAGTCTGAAGCTTGAAATTCACTTAATTCCTGACTTAACTGATTTCATGTCAAGGTACCAAGTCCAGTCTGATCTTTATTAGCTTGAAGAGAGCATTGCTTCAGAAACTTTCTAGGGGCAACCAATTTCTGTCCAATTTCAACAGAACAGCTACGGGAGGCAGGTTCTCTCATCTCCCATGCATCTGGTATACATCTATATACACAACTAATGGTAAGGCTATGGGATGAAAAGACAACTGTTGACCAACTCAGCTAATGTTTCCACCATCCCTCCTAATTCATGGGCAACAGAAGTCCTTAGCAGATCTAACTGTGGGTGGTGCAAACTGTCTCCTGCTCTGTCACGAATATTATATACTTGCACCTGTCTCTTTGCAGACCCCTTTTTGGAGGATGGGAGCCCGTGCCCTGCCGTCTCCATCGCAGGCGAGTTGGCAGCTCGTTGTGGGGGGAGGAGAGGGCAGCACTGCCCCAGGCATGGGCACTGCTGCACAAAGGGCTGCTGTGGGCAGCAGGCACTGATGGAAACCTCAGCGCTACCTGTACTGGGGGTACTTGCTGCTTTTCCCAGGCAGAAACATGTGGTGAAGAAATGCACCGCTTCACAGAGCAACACAATTCCCTGGCAGATCTAAAAGCTGCTCCTGCAAGGAGCACATTGTCATGGCCTGATCAGTACAGAAAAGTTCTTATCTTAGAGGTGGTTGAGAGACAAATAAAAGAGTAGTGGGAGAGCATAATTTATTTTTGCAGTGGGAGGAAGTTAGCAGACGATTTCCCCATGAGCCCCCCTGCGGCCGCTGTTCTTCACAGCGTCCACATGTAATCTGAAAAGGGAAGAACATTTGCAGATGCTGAAAACTATTCAGGGTAGTCAAATCTAATACTGACTGCAAAAAGTCACAAAATTATCTTGCACTACTGTCTGACTGGGTAATAAAATGGCTGAGAAAATTTAATTTCTACTAATGCAAAGTAATGCACACGTGGAAAAATAACCCTAACTATACATATTCAGCGATAGCTTCAAATAAGCTTTGTCACACTCTACGTCATTGATGTATTCTGAATAGTATGTTCAATTCTGATCACATTGTCTCAGAAAGGATACAGTAGAACTAGAAGAGGTAGAGAGAAGGTGACAAAGATGATCAAAGACATAAAACACCTTCCAGAAAATGAAAAAGAATGGTTGTGGTGGATATAACAGAGATCTATGGAATCAGGAATGCTGTAAAGAAAGTAAGGAGGGGAAATAGTTCACTTTTTCACAGTACAATATCTGCAAGACCCCCAAGGAAATTATCAGACTGGAAAAAGAAAATGATTTTTTTTCTTGTTTTGCTTGGGTTTTTTTTGGTGTTGATTTCTTTTTTTTCCTCTTTGCTGCACATTGGCCTGTGAAGCTCTGCCACAGAATTTTCCAGCAGTCAAAAATTAGCCAAGAGTTCAGAGAAGAGAATAGACATCCACGTAAGTCCACAGAACCAGTAGCTATTAAACACAGCAGCCCATCTGTGGTCGCCAGCTCAACGGTCCCTACACCACTTACTGCTGGAAAGCAGAAAGTTGTCCCAATTGTCCCCTGTGCCCTTTTCTCACACCCCTAGGCTGTTCTAACACTCTTCTGGGCATCTGCTGTAGCTAATATTGGAAATAATGTTCTGATAAAGGTTTGTCCTGATCACTATCTTACATCTCCATGTTATGGGGGAAAAAAAATCTGAATAGGCTAGTATATTAATTTAGCCTGGATCCTGCTGTTTTGCTTCTCACAGAAATCATCTGGGCCCACAAAAATCCTATGAACAATTGTAAATATAATTTGCATAAATGATCATACTCATTTGCATACAGTTGCTTCCTTTGCTTCCTTCCCTCAGGGACTGACAATCTGTTCCCACTGCTGTAAGTTTGGGATTGGCTTACACCTCGGTCTCTGAACTATATAATGTCACTTTTCTTCCCTCTTATTTATTTCTCACATTATATCACACTTCTTTTGAGGCTGAGTGTAGTCTCCACTTTACCATAGCTCTACCTTGCCTGATGTCTTTCCATTCTTTCAAAGAAAATTCACTATTCTTGTTTGATGGATATTTGAATAGTTCCTAAAATGTGTAATAGCATCAACAAAACAGATTAAGAATCCTTTATCTTTCTGATATATATGAAAGCTAGCCCTAAGACAAAACTGTAAAATACTTAGAATGTGCAAAACTGCTGGATATAAGACAAATATCCTCATACTTAATCTACCCCTTCATTGTTTGATTTGTGTCAAAATGACCCATATAATAATTTTTAGGAAAATGAGATTGGCAGGCAATTTAGGTCATTTAAACCACCTCTCCACAAAAATTAACAAACGTTCAAGCCAGATTTAGTAAGAAAATGGAAAAAAAAAAAAAAAGGATTTTTTACTGATAAACCTGGCCTCTTTTTTTTCAGTTTTTAATTCAGCTGCCAAGTAAAACAAAACAAATTTTTTTTCATGGGACTCTACCAAGATTATTACTAACAAACAGACCATTGTTGGTCTGTTCTTCACTGTCGTTAGATGACTGTGGAGGATCAGAGCACAGATTTGTCTTCTTTCCATCAAGATGGGGCTAGTCTCCCTGACTCCTCTCTTCTGCTCAGCATGATTTTACATCTGTAATCCCAAGATTATAGAAGTTGTCCCAAAAATCTGATTAAATCCCATAAAAGGCTCTATTCCAGATCGAAAACTCTAAGATTAATCAGAGCTGTCCATGTTTTCTTGCCCTATGGAGAGCCATTCGCTGGCAATAAGGATATCAAGACTCAACTAAAGATTAAATTCTTCTGTCCTAGAAGACTGCTCAGGATCACTGCAGCTATTTTCATGTCAACAAACACCCATCATAGAGGAGATAAAGACATTTGCAGAGTGAGTTCAATTAAAGGGCACTTCAACCATAGGAATACAACTTTTTTGGCTTCTCTCCTGATGTGAGAAGATTATGTAGCTCATGTGACTTTTACATACCTTTAAAATTTGTCTGAGGGATATTATGTGAGGCTGTAATTGAGGGATGGACTTTTATTAAATTATGGTTTCTGTGCTCCCATTCATTCCCTCCCAGTGATACCAGATGTGGGACTGTTGGGCTGATTTTTCAGTTTCAGAGCACACGTAAGTGTCTCCAGTGAGACATTCTTCCATGAATAAGCATCTCACAGAGAACACGCCCAGAGCATTTTCCCCCTGTGCAGATATTCAAGCGTCGGTACTGAAACATATGCTGGGGGCTCTTGTAAAACACGTGCAAGAACAAAGTCATGTGCAAGAATGGAGCGAGGCAGGATGCACTTCACTGGCAGCACAAATGATGTATGAAGTCACTGGTCACAGAAGTCTATGCAAATATATGGAGCAAATTCGATTTGGCTAATAGCCAGCTGTATATTTTAACCACCAAACAACCCCTTCTCTCCCATTAGAGGGTACAATCATCACCTCTGCAAAGCCAGAGTGTCACTAGAGGCACTAAAAAGAGACCAGCTGAGCTTCCCTTCTGTTTCCTCGAGATGTGTGATGCTGTGAAAATAATACAGGCAGCGTGAGCTGGTGCATGAACGGAGCTAACAGCACCATGAATTAAAACGTGGCATTCATTTTAGCTCTTGTGCTAGAAGCCATCACATAAAGAGGAAACCCACAATGATAAATGGACTCCCTCTGTGTAAATTACTATGGCAGCGGGGGAGAATATTAAAATGTGGTAGCGGTCTGGTATAGCATGGTCAAAATGGGACAGTGTCTGGTCAGGTACAGTACCAGCCACGTGAACCATAGTCTCATTTTCAGGTCATCTCCAATCTGTGCTGCATATCTTCTATGGGGTGTTATTAGTTCATGATAATCACACTCTCTGCAGTTCCTTTACTGCTATTATAAAAATGCTTTTATGTTGGGTAGATGTGTTATTTATTACGTGCTAGGAGGAAATGAAGTTGGTAGTTCTGAATATTGAACAGCAGTTGGAGCTGAGCTGCACAGTTCCAGGTCCCAAGAACTCTGTCTCCTGTTTCATAATAATAATAGTGATTTATCCCCTGTGCTATTAAGCTGTTTGAATGACTCCATGCAGATCTCGGGGCCAGCATTTCATTTCTGTTGTCTAAGCTGAAGCTGTAATAGCAAGGGCCAACTTTCTATTTCTCTTTCTTTCTTTCTTTCTTTCTTTCTTCTTTCCTTCCTTCCTTCCTTCCTTCCTTCCTTCCTTCCTTCCTTCCTTCCTTCCTTCCTTCTTTCCTTCCTTCCTTCCTTCCTTCCTTCCTTTCTTTCTCTTCCTTTCTCTCTTTCTCTCCTTCTTTCCTTCTTTCCTTCTGTCCTTCTTTCTTTCTTTTTTCTTTAATTCTTTCTTTTTCTTTAATTCTTGCTCTTTTTTTCTTTGTTTCTTTGTTTCTTTCTTTCTATTTCTTTAATTATTTCTCTTTCTTTAATTCTCTCCCTTCCTTCCTTCCTTCCTTCCTTCCTTCCTTCCTTCCTTCCTTCCTTCCTTCCTTCCTTCCTTCCTCCCTTCCTTTCTTCCTTCCTTCCTTCCTCCCTCTCTTTCCCTCCCCCATGTTAAATGAGGCAATATGTCCCATTGTTACATGAAACAATTCCTACATTTGCACTTCTCCGAAAACAATCTAGGTATTATGCTGCTTCTAACCACACTGCTTAGAATTCTTATTTGTATGCCTGTGAAGGACCACACTGATGTCATCCTGCCTATCATTTAAACTCCACCTTTTTTTCTCTATTTGGAATATATATTTACCTCAAAAACACAACAACATGAGAGAGGAAACATCTTTCTACAGCACTACTGTGCAAAATTTTAGACAATTTAAATAACCCTGAAATCTTCCAGAAAGGTCTCAGACTGCAGTGACTGTCGCAGTGTTTCCTTATCTGCCCTCATAATTCACTGCACCTAAAGAAGAATTTTACCTTAAACCCCCTTCAGGAAAGTGTCCTTAGTTGGGTGGGTGGTACAACATTCGTTGCCTCACACCATTATGGTGGGGTCAGTCTTGGAGTTATTATTATGTATCAATAGAAAACTTATTTTGAAATTTTTGACTGTATTTAAAAACTCAATTTTAATATGCATAAAATAATCTGGTGTAAACTGTGTTGACTTAATTCCTGTTTCTGGCAGTACACTGATGCAGGTCCACTGAAATGGGACTTCCCATCAAATGGCAAGGCCATTTTATCAAAGTTTTTGAACACCTATTGTCCCACATGCTTTCAGATTCTTGAAAATCTCTGATGAGGTCAATGGATTGAAACACAAAATGAGAAACAGACGATAAGACTGAATTTTTTTTTTTTTACTTACCATTGAAGTATCCTGAGTTTAAACTTCCAAATTTTCACTGAAAAATAAATCAAAGCCCTTAAATAATGATAATAATAACATTGGCAGGTTCCCCTCACATTAAAGCTTCTCTAGTATATCATTTTGAAGCATCCAGAGATATGTTATAAGATTTATAAGATAATTTATTAAGAAAATATGAATAAGTAAGCTAATAAACAGTTAATTCTAACTAACTGGCCCCAGAGTCTAACTGATTACTACTAATTATGGGAGTGACCAGGTCTGGATAGCATTTTCTGCACCAGTGCTTTTTTCTTTCCATTTTTTTTTTCCCCAGAAAAAGATGACACTGAAGAGAATTATAAATGATTGATGATTTTATAGTATTTTGGGGTTTTTTTTTTATTTAAAATATAAATCTGTTAAATAATCCTGGACAGGTCATTCTGTATGTATTTTTCAATGGCTGAAAAGAACTTTTAGGTTCAACATTTATACGTTTCTAAATCTAAAACAAAGTCCTCTGATTTTGTCAAAAGGTTGTTCCATTTTGTTTTTCCCTTCAACTATGACGTTAAAAAGCCTGTGGACACATCTGAGTATCAATCAATCTCATGTGTCTTGTGTGGACTTCAGCTCATCTTAACTTCAGAGGTAGGATTTAGTTCACAAGCTAAAGGTCTAAACGGATCCGTATGTGTGCACAGAAGTAAGTTCCCGTTTCAGAAGCAGGAGTCTGGGGTTTCATTTGGCTGCCCAGACTCCATGAGAAGGATCACACATTGATGTCTAGAGATGTAACTGGGACTGTTTCTTTATTTGTAAAGATTGTTTTCTCCATAGCTGAGGAGTAGAGATTACTTTATTCTTTCAATGTATATGCCACCAACTGTGCAATGAAATTCCTTAAATTATGATAAAATTGCTCATTTCCTGAAGTGAACACAACAAACTAACAGACACAGTAATTTTTAGTAGATTTGGATTCAATTCAATTTTCCAGATGTTCACCTGTAATCAGCTTAGGAACTCAAATCTCAGAACGGTGCTATTCACACAACAGCTGTTGCAAATTTTTCTTTTGAATCACACCAATCTAGGAGTGGGTTTGTTTACAGGCTGCCTCAGTGTTACATGAGGAACTGAATGATTACATTAAAAAAAAATTCTCAGAAATGTTCTTCTGACCATTTATGCAGTTTTGTTTTCATTATATTATAGCTCCATTTTTAAGTAATTTTTCTCATGAATTAGTAAATTTAATTTTCTTCACCAGTCAGTGAATTTTACCACTAAATTTAATTTTAAAAAGCATTTTTTTTAAAGCCAGTTTCCTAATTGGAATGTGTTGGAAGGAAAAGGCATGAGTAGTCATTGAAGCTGTATTTGGTGTCCATCATCATAAGTATTTGCATAAGCTATCTTGCTTCAAACAGTGCAGTTAATAAACTCACTCATTTCAACAAAAACTAGTGAAATGTTTAGTCTGACCCTGTATAATTCACACCTTGAATGATCACCGTATACAGAACTCAATATCTTTTATCTGACTTTACAGAAAAAAAAAAACAACCAAACAAAACATATAGCTCTTCTCTTGATAATTTATTCCAGTGGTTAGCTATTCTGTGTTCAACTTTGAATTTGACTTCTGATATGTTGTAAATACAGATTTTTTTTCTTATGCCTGGATTTGCTTGACTGAAGTGACCATCTAACCATCCCTAGCTCATCCACTTCACGTAGCTGCAGAACAACATAATTTATGGATGTTTATTACATGCACAATTTATGTCTCATTTTTGCTGCCTAAAAGTGCTTCATCTGCACTCCATCTACAGTCAGTGGAGAGAAATGTAGGGGGACTTGTTCTCAGATTTAAATATATAACTTTGTATGTGTTCATTTGGATTCACCTGCCTTTGTGTCTTGGTCATAGAAGTCCAAAACCTCATTTCTGACTATCTTCAGACAAATACATTTGGATGAGATTAATTCCCACTTAAGTTTCTATGACTCAGACTTGCAACTTTTAACTCTTCCATTCCTGCCCCAGCTGGAAATGAACCCCCTCAGGTTTCAAAATCCAGGCTCTGGAAAAGGTAGATGCCTGAAAGTAGCCTTCAGGAAAGCTACTATGCTGAGAAAATATCATGCATGAAAATTGGGAGATGAATATATCAATGGATCATCATGTTTGGTACCAATCTCTGATTTACAGACATCTCTCTGCTGAGGATTTAAAACTAAAAGTTTAGCTAAATGTCTAGCTAAATGACTATAAGATTTTTGTAAGGCAGAAGAATATTAAGTTTTCGGTTATATAAGGAAAAATGTCTCACAGTCCCTGTTAATGGAGTAATCCAAGTAATAAACCATGGAAATTCATACATTAGGTGTCATGATTTAACTCCACTTGGGACCAGACTACGCAGTCTTTCTCTCACTTCCCCCACTCTCCGAGAGAATAGGGAGAGATAATATAAGAAAAATGGCTCAAGGTTTGAGATAAGGACAGGGACAGATCCTTAAAGTTACTGTTATGGGCAAAACTGACTTGACTTGGGGAAAACTATTCGTTTATTATTAAAATCAAAGCAGGATAATGAGAAAGAGAGCAAGATAACCTCCCCCCACCCCTCCCTCTTCCCGGGCTTAACATTATCTCTACCTCCTTCCCCCCCGAGTGGCACAGGGGGGAAGAGGGAATGGGAGTTACGATCAGTTCATCATTTGTCGCTTTACACCGCTACTTCCTTGTTGGGGGAAGAACTCCTCACATTCTTCCCCTGCTCCATTGTGGGGTCCCTCCCATGGGCTGCAGTCCTTCATGAACTACTCCAGAGTGGGTCTTCTCTTCCACGGGGTGCAGTCCCTCCAGAACAGCTGCCCCAGCGGGCCTTCCAGAGGCCACAGCCTCCTTCAGGCATCCGCCTGCCCCGGTGTGGGGTCCTCCCTGGGCTGTGGGTGGATCTCTGCTCCTCCATGGGCCTCCATGTGCTACAGGGGCACAGCTGGCCTCACCATGGGCTGCAGCACGGGCTGCAGGGGAATCTCTGCTGGGAGCAGCATTACTGCTCCCCCTCGTTCTGCAGCCGTTCCTCTCACAAGAAATTCTTCACAACCAGCTCAGGCAGACGCCTCTCAGGATCTCTTCACATCTCCTCTCCTCTCTACTTCTTGCATCTGGGCTGGGCCGAGTTGGACCCAGTCGGCTGCCCAGGGGGGGCTAGAGGGGGAGGGCTGCAAGGCCCACAAGGCTCGTGCCTCCCCTTCTCTGCCCCCACTCAGCTGCTTCACATCTTCTTCTTCTTTTTTTTTTATTTTTCCCCTTCTTAAATACGTTATCGCAGAGGCGTTATCAGGGAACATTCTGCTACCAATTCATAGAATCATAGAATCATAGAATCATAAAATCATAGAATCATAGAATCACATGGTTGGATGGGACCTATAAGATCATCTAGTCCAACCGTCTTCCCACTACCATTGCTGCCACAGCTACTAAACCATATCTTGTAGCTTCTCATCAAGCCGCCTCTTGAACACTGCCAGGGACGGCGCCTCCACCACCTCCCTGGGCAGGCTATTCCAGTGCCTGACCACTCTTTGGGAGAAAAAGTTTTTCCTCACGTCCAATCTAAACCTCCTCTGGTACAACTTGTGGCCATTTCCTCGGGTCCTGCTTGTTGCCTGGGAGAAGAGGCCAAACCCCTGCTCATCACAACCTGCCTTCAGGAAGCTATAGAGTGCAATGAGATCTCCCCTGAGCCTCCTCTTCTCCAGACTAAACAATCCAATTGTCTTGGCCCTGGCCAGCAGTGGGTCAGCCCTAGGCTCTTCCACTGGCACTATAGCCCCCCTCACTAAATAAAACCAGGACATTAGGTACAAAATCTTTGCACTAGGTAATGAAGATATTTTAGTGTCAAGTGTTCTTATCAGACATTAATGAAGTTAGGGTGCATTTTTCAAGCTGCCTGCGAAGTTGGAGTTTCACAACGTTGCGTGTCTGATGATATTCTAATGAAAACATTGTATTAATTGATAGACTAAATTAAGTAAAATGTGAAGTGCAAAACCAAGGGGTCTATTGGAAAGGAGTATATACAAACAGAAAAGCTCAAACTATCTGTTTTATACAGTATCTTTAGTTCATCTTGCTACTAAGCCAAAGGTGTAGGAAATGTGGCAGTGAAATATTCAGATTTGTCAAAGTATTCACTATTTATGTTATAAAGTGTTGTGCAATGTGATAACGAAGAAGGTTAAATTTAGATCACATGGGTTTTACTATGTCAGTGTAGAGTGTTTCCTCTCATATCTTTCCAAATTTTCATGTAACTGTTTGGAAGGGTGAATCTCATTAAAGACCAGATATTTAATTGACCCATTCCATTTTCTCAAACAAGACCAATCTCTTCTCACATTTCAAGGTACTGAGCACTAATACACGTGTCCTCCTAATACATCTAAACATAACAGTGGCTTTTCCTAAAGGTTAGTGAGGCTTTATTATTTTTGCAGGACACTTTTCTTGTTTAACAAGTTCTATTGTGAAAGGTCTTACCTGTTCCCCACTTCCTTCTGCTATGTGGAACTATCTAGACTTTTCTAGATCCTGCGTTTGTTCTGTCCTTCAGACCTACACTTCATTAAGACAGCAATTTTTTGTTCTGTAATATCAGAGCCACTGAAATTTTGTAAAGGACAAGGACCTCCTGCTTTTTGAGTGGGTGCTCCTGAATAACACTCCCACATAGGTTTGTACATATACATAAACATTTACATACACACATGTTGAACTGAGAAAACTTTACAGAAGAAATCTGCAGCAGGGAGTAGCATTCTCCCGATGTCCTCACAAGGGGTTTGAGACTAGAGAAGAAATACATTCCAATTAAAAAAAAAACTAATTAATTTTCATGTGAAGAAGTTTTCACCGTTGAGGATTTTGGTTACTGTTGTTTTTCTTTTAATTTTTAGCACCTGCATGTGCATAGAAATAACTTGAGCCTGCCTTAAAAAGCACTGGAGTAATTAAATAAGACTAACTTGATGAATGTTATCATATGCACCCCGGTTGCTGGGTACTGAAGTTCTATCTTATTTTAGTAATTTGTTGAGATAAAGGGATGCTAAGCTGAATATAATGTATTCAATTCAACAGGCAGCAACTGGAGCAATCAAAACTTATCCAACAGATAAAGAAAACTGTATGGCTTGTGTAATACACATGTTGAACTCACATCACACTCCCTTAATTCAAGAAAAGTTGTCTGGAGATATCATCAATGAAGTAGTTTAGATTCATTCAGATGTGACATAAGATGATGCACATATCCATTTGTGGTTACTGGTGAAGACCCGTTACAGCTGCTATGATGTGCCTATGCCTCACGAGAGAGGAGATTTCTGAAAAAAAAAAAAAAGCTATCTTCTTCTCTTTTTCCTTCTTTCCCCCTTCTTTAATCTCCTTCTTCTCTCATTCCCTTCTTTCTTCTACCTCTCTAAGCCTCTTCCTACATTTCCATCATCACATCTCCTCACTACTTTTTCTTATGCTCAAAATGAATAAATTTCCCTTTTCCTCCAACATACTCTGTCAGACTAACATCTTTCCTAAAGAATGTCCCCACATTTACCTTCTTTCCTTGACTCCTGACCCTGCAGCTACTCTTCCCGCTCCATATTCTGGCCTTGTTCACAGCCTCACTTATTGTCTTCTTACATTTGCCTTTTGCTGCAGAATGATCAAATAATACTATTATAAACAGACAATATTATTTTTACAATTGAGATGCTGCTCTAGGTAATGAATATAGCTAAGTACTCCAGACTGTGATTACAGTCAGTATCTTCTCTTCCCCTGATTAAATGTTGGAAATGAATGGAGCTAAACAAATGTTTTTTAACTAAAAAAAAAAGTCATGCTAAAAACACTGATTTATTGAGCATTAACCTGCTTTGTTTGAAATATTTTGGGTTTGACAGAATTTTGCTGTATCCCACTTATTACCAGACTCTGTGCAAATTCCTGGTGGAGAGCCACAAATGCAGGAATCCTGCTTTTTGGTACTCTCTTATCTGTGACAGATCTTCTGAAGGGTGACGTACCCTGAAACTCAATGTTTTCAGCACAGAAAGAACCCGTGATAATGCACGCTGAGCCTGAAAGTTCTTCACCCCCAAGTTTCTAATCATGAGATCAAGTCATCAAATAGGTAAACCTACTGACGCCCAAGTCCTGGACAGTTTCCCTCAAGACATTTCAACATCTAAAACGCAATTCAGGTCATGCTCAAAATCCAAATAGTCCAAATTTTCCTCAGATTAGAAATCTTGCCAGCCCTAGTGTACTCTCATTTAACATGACTGGTACTGTATGCGCAAGATGGTTATTTTGCCCATATGGTCGATGTGTGCAGTTATCATCTACAACAGCAACTTAGTGGTTAGTGGGTGTAATTTAAGGGCTAAATTGAAAAATCTCTGACATGAATGAAAACCAATGTCTGATAGACATCAACAGGGTTGGTTTGGTTTTTTTTTTTATCAACTTAATATCCTATTCATTCACTAAAAAAAAAGGTGGCAAAATTTTCAGGATTCCTCAGTGAGTAAATTGACTTGACAATCAGATAAGGTGGGTGGTATTTAATGAGCCACTAGGAAAGGTAAATTTTAGTTAGATATTACAGTCTCCCTCTCTTTCTTGAATAGCCATTAAATAATTCAATGTCTCAGTTTCCCGTTGTGAAATAGGGTTAGTAGCACCTCCTTTACTAAGGTAGGGAGAAAGGTACTTCAGAGAATTAATATTATATTTTAAATGCTAATGAGGGTTAAGTAGGTATTTTGGGTAGGCTAAAACATTGTTCTCAGCTATGAGGGTCTTGGTCCCTAAGCAGTATCAAAATTTTTTCAGGGATTTTTTTCCTATCTGCTTGTTCAAATGGGAGACTATTCCTTTGCACAAAATTACCACCAGAAATACCTTCTACAAGTGATGATTCTCAAAGGTAGTGGTAAAAAAATAGAAACAAATAATAATGGCATTCCAGAAAAGCCTACGTTTTTGATAGGAGTGGCTTTCATGAGAAATCAGAGCAGAGGGGAGACATGTAATATATTTCTCAGTATTAATAACTGCTTATTTTGCTTACACATAACAAAAGAGATTTTAATCACTCTGGTAATCTCTCTCTTTGAAATGAACATCTCATATTAATCTTTGGACAAAACTGAAGCAAATGAAGGTAAAATCTAGAATATAAAAGTTCCATCAGAATTCTTATTGAAAACAGTAAAGATCCTTATTGAAACTATCATATTAAAGTTTCCCAGTGTTTACTTCTTTTTGCAGGAGCTCCTTATTTTATGTCTTGAATAGTATTTCCCTAAATAAAATTGCACCGTGCAAAGTGCCATTATGATTTCCAACATTCATTTCCAGAGGGGCTCCTGCTAGTCCACAGCTATAACTATGATGAAAAGGGGCTGAGGACAGCCCGTTGCAATAATGCCATCTCCTCATCTATCAACCCGGCAGATTATATGAGTAGAATCTCCTTAGAATAGAAACTCAGAGATATAGTAATCAATGAGGTCTGGCATCCTGAGCACCCACATGAATTCTTTACTATAAAGGATGCCAAATTGTTACTGCTGTACAAAATCTATGGAATTGTAGTCAACACGGCTTAGACCAGGAAGAAAGACATTAAGGGTTGAGTGAATATTTTGGGAATGGTCTCTGGTTTTAGAGTAATAAGTGGCATTGATGTATGTTTTGGAATTTCCTGCAAGTTTTATGCTGTGATTTCACAATGCTGGAGCTTTAGGGGCCAAATCAGGGCCAGAAGCAGCCATGTCCTTTCCATATCTCTTATTCCTCCCTTGATTCAAGCCAGCTATTGACAGTACCTGTGTATGAGATGGATCAGGAAACTGAGTTTTCTCCCTCTGGTTCTGAAGGAGAATTTTTTTTGCTATCATGTTATTGCTCTTTGTAGTACTGAGGTTTTTAACTCAGACCAGTTTCTTCCTGCAGTGTGAGTGTAAGAACAAGCAATCAAAGACAGAAAGGAGAATCTGTAACTCCTTAGTTTGATATTCCCTACCAAAACCCTACAGAATGTAGAATGTGGTCTGTTCTTAATCAATCTAAGATCCACCTTGTTTCCTGTAGGCTCTTGTCACTATTCAGTGACTCTGGAAAAGACCAAGGACAATTAGGATGTTAATTTAGCAATGACTGTTGGGGCCTTAATGAGGTGAGATGAGATGAATCTGGCCCTTAGATACTGATGTCAGAGATACCAAACCTTCCCCAGCTACCCAGATTCTGGAATCAGGATCACATGTGTTGGACAGAGCGAGATTAATTAGCAGTATCATACAGATAACAACATTCACACATTGGAAGGTTATAGGTTCTTCCAGTGACTGTGTTGCTTCCGTAGAGAAGACAATTAAGTGTATCATAAGTAACTTACAATTAGTAACTTAAGTACAAGCTCAGGTCTTTGGCCATCTGTGGTATACTTATTGTTATAGGTATGCCTTATATTTGGTCCTGATGTTCCTGAAAACCTATAAATCTGCTTCAGCTATCTATTCAAGACAAGTGAAAGAAATTTAAAAATTATGCCCAAGAGTGCTAAGCTCTATGAAAAACATTTTCCTACTTATTAACTACATTGTTGACCTTTTACGTATTCTAAAGCATTGCGTACATTTCAGCATGTGAAATAATGCTAGAAGCAAGTTAGGTGATGATCCAAGGTTCAGGCTTATCCTAACTCCTAGCTTGAATTTATCTCAAGATACCATAACTTTCTGCATTGGCTGATCAAGCTCTCTGTTTCAGCAAGAACAGCGCTGCCCATCACTGTTGAGGGCTACACCAATTTGCATTAGTGTGGTGCCTACAGTCCTCAGAGATAAGAATACGACCTGCAGTGTTTTGTCTGTAAAGCAGTTTTCAGACCAATAGCTCGTTCACTGACCCACATTGCCTTTCATAAGGAACAAAATATTAGAAAGCATTTCAGCCCCAGCTTCACAGTCTAATATTAGATAAGAATATTTAAAACGGCTAGGAAAGGCTTTTGTCTATAGTCTCAGGTTGGGTTTTGAAATCTTTGCAAACTCTCTCTCCAGGGAGGCTGCATAGAGAGAGCCATCCTTTCAGCTCGCCCTTGAATGCACTTTGAACAAGCAGCTGCTTTTACTGTAAGCATGTTATTAATGGTCTCTTTTCAAAAGCAGAGATAGTACCCTGGAAAATGTTCTATTGATTTTTTCCCTTTCCCTGTCCCTGTTTCAATCACACTCGTTTGAATGGCTTTCATTTTTAGCAACAACAAGAGATTCTTCGAAGAAAAGTGGTGTCTAGGTGCTGCCTTAAATAAAATCATTGCTCAATTTAAGCTCTGAAAAATACTATTGATATTTTAATAGAAGATTGGAGAACCATTTGCTGGTTCAATAATAGCTACAAGGAGTTTATGCATAGGAATCATGCACAAGGATCATTTTATTATACATGTTAACAGAAAACAGCAGCCTAAATCTTGACTTACTTGATTATTACATGTCAAGGATCTTAGGAACACGGAAATATTTCATTCTAATTTTTTAAAGCAGAAATGTGCACTGAGATACCCATGCAGAGTTTAGAATATAAAACTGCAAATAGTATTGTGTGATATATTTCCATGTAATAATAATAATGCAGAAGAATCTGCGAGTAAGAAATTGTGCACACCTGCAAATATGATTTCTCTTCTGACTTTTGTTATGGTTGCTGTCAGAATCATAAAATCATAGAATCATAAAATAATTTAGGTTGGAAAAGACCTTTAAGGTCATTTAGTCCAACAGTTAACCTAACAGTGCCAAGTCCACCACTAAACCATGTCCCCAGGCACTACATCAACACTTCTTCTAAACACCTACAAGGATGGTGACTCAACCACTTCCCTGGGCAGCCTGTTCCAATGCTTGACAATCCTTTTGGTGAAGACACTGTTCCTAATATCCAATCTAAACCTCTGCTGGTGCGACTTAAAGGCTACTTCCTCTTGTCCTGTCACTTGTTACTTGGGAGAACAGGCTGACACCCACCTCGCTACAACCTCCTTTCAGGTAGTTGTAGAGAGCAATAAGGTCTCCCTTGAACCTCCTTTTCTCCAGATTAAACAACCTTAGTTCCTTCAGCCACTCCTCATAGGATTTGTTCTCTAGATCCTTCAGCAGCTTCCTTGCCCTCCTCTGGACACACTCTAGCATCTCAATGTCTTTCTTGTAGTGAGGGGCCCAAAACTCAATCCAATATTCAAGGTGCAGACTCATCAGCGTCGAGTACAGGAAGACAATAATTTCCCTGGTCCTGCTGGCTACGTTATTTCTGATACAAGCCAGGATGGTATTGGCCTTCTTGGCCACCTGGACATACTGCTGGCTCATGTTCAGACGGCTGTCAACCAACACGCCCAGGTCCTTTTCGACAGGGCTGCTTTCCAGCCGCTCTTCCCTAAGCCTGTATCATTTCACTGAGCCTTGTTTAACCTCATACAGCTGGCCTGTCCAGATCCCTCAAGCAGATCGACACTCATGCCCAACTTAGTGTCATCCGCAAACTTACTGAGGATGCACCCGATCTCCTCGTCTAGATCATTGGTGAAGATATTGAACAGAACTGGCCCCAATACTGAGTCCTAGGGGCTCAGTTACCAGTCACCAACTGGATTTAACTGTATTCACCACAACTCTTTGGTTATGTCCACCCAGACAGTTTTTTACCCAACAAAGAGTACACCCATCCAAGCCATGAGCAGCTAGTTTCTCCAGGAGAGTGCTGTGGGACATTCCCCTACACGCCCACTCTCAGGATGACATCTATTGTAGGTCTGATGGCATCTATGTGAGAGGTTCTGCAGGAAGGAAAAGGGCACAGGCATACGTAGAAAGACAAAGCAAGACAAAGTGGTTTTGCATTTGTGGAAGGAAGCTTGAGAATATATCATAAATGCAATTTATTTTTAATTCCAAGATCCATATGAAATAAGATCTTTATTTTTTTACATTTTAAGCAAACTCCTGACTTCCAAGAACCCATAATTTCTTAATGGTGGTAACTGAAAAACTATACCTCTATATAAGTGGTATAATTTTTCAGAGACAACGAGCAGAGAAATAACTACCATACATACTAGAAGCTGTAAGATATGAGCTAGAAGTACAACCTCTTCCTCTTGAGCCAGAAACACAATTATATTTTGCATAAAATTTACACAGCGTTACTCATAATACCCATATGCCAAATTCTTTGGTTCCCTAACATCAGTTGTGTTGCACTAAGCACTGAAAAGTGAAGTTATTGTTTGGAAGTGAAGACACAAATTTAGGAATATGTAACTGCTTTAAAATGCTGGCTTGACTTTCCAGACTGTTATCAACCAAGAATATTGATTTATGTTTTCACATGTAGGAAAAATACCAACCAACTGAAAAAAACCTCTCCATGAAGTGCAATCTTTTTGCTTTCAACCCTTTGCCCATAAAGACTTAGATATTTATCTAATGGCTGCTCGCTGCCTTTAACAGACTATGGTTACCAGTGTGAGCTTCGACAGGAGAGCTGTTACATTTTTATTTCAACACTATGTCCTACATAAAAGTTGGCAATAAGAGAAAGTACTCTATAGGATATGACTCCCCCATGGTTTCTTCCTTTACATGCTGACATGTTTTACATGTCAACAATGCTCAAGTGAAGGTATCTTATTAAAAAAAAAAAAAAAAAAAAAAAAAAAAAACAAAAAAAAAAAAAAAAAAAGGAAAAAGGGAGAA
>JAAGAY010141832.1:40478-73112 GCA_011801015.1 Ardeotis arabs | reverse complement strand
CCCGAATGTTTCTCCTAATCCTGTTTTCCCCGTTTTTACTCTTTCTGTTTTATTAACGAGGGCTGCACATATACATTGAAAGGCTCAGAATCAATTTTGCTCGCCGTGTTGCAAGGAAAGGCCTGCAGCAGTAGCATTTCCACTGCGGTGAACCCTCCTAAGTCTCATGCCTTCAGCTACAGGAATCCTCTGGGTGATGGCTCGCATGAGAGAGCAGCTCTGGCATCCACTGCCTGGGCAGCCCGAGGTGTCACCTCCTCTTCCTCCCTTGTCACAGCGCCCTGCAAGTCAAAGACGGGGCTACAGCATCCTGAGCCATCCAGGTGGGGATGAATGGGGAGGTTATCTGCCAAAATATGGACACCTGGAGTATTGTCACCAGCACATGAGATGGGAGGGATAAGGAAAAAGGGAGGGGAGCAAAAGAGGCAGAGGAAGGCTCATGAAAAAAGAGTTGGTTTCCACTGAAAAGTCTCAAGAAAGAGATCGGCATGTTAGAAATCCCTGGTCAATGGTCTGATGCCCAGCTGTTTCCCACATCCCGCTTGTCCCTTGATGCTGCATGCACACGGGCACTTTGGGCCACGGCACGGGACACCAGCCCGCATCCGTCTGCTCTGCACGCCCCAGGAGGATGTGAACACCGCGCTCAGGAATGGCTCTCCTGCAGGGCAGGGAGAAAGGTGGAATGGCGTGATGAAAACCACCTGCTGATGTCTGACAGCAAACATGCCCCTGACACTGCACAGATCCTTCCTGCATCTCCGCAGAAAGCCACCTGGAGAGCCGATGCCGTAAAAAGGCAGATATTGTGCATTTAACGGAGTGTGCTGTTACTGCAGCCGCTTCAGAAGTTGCTACAATCTTCACAAAAGCCATCCAGGCTGGGAGAAATGCCATTTGGAGCAAAGCATCCCTGTTACTCTATGGCCCCACTTCAGGCTGCACTAATTCTTACTAATCTTGAGGGTTTGGGCATTTTGATAGTTTGAAATGAATGAAGCCTTTATCATATGTCCACTTATTGTTCACTCCACTCCTGTCGCAGCTGTGGGTGTAACAACCGTGATACTTTCGGGATCATAATGTTTTGAAAGGAAATTGCTAGCTTTGGTTTCAGACTTAAAAATTGTCTTCTTGAACATCGGGTCTCCCTGAGCTCTGAATGTGACAATAGTCTGAAAATGGAAAAAAAAACTTTCCAAGTTTTCCTTGAAAACCATCAGCATCCAAATACTGAAGAACCAGGTATTCCCTCAAAATGCATTTTGAATTTGCCCCTTTGCCTTAGGAGTTATTTCAAGCCATCACAAAGCACTGAGATGGTAGCTCCCAGTCTCAGTAGGACTTTTTTCTGTCTCCCCTTAACAGGGGGCTTTCCAAGACCCAGTGACTTATAGTTTCTGGCTCACGCTATACCTTGTTCCCCACTTTCCAGCCTGTAAGACCTGCCAGTCTGCAAAATACTAATTTCTCATGTACTGCAACCAGTTTCTCCACTTCTTGGGCATATGCTGGACTCCAGCAAAGGCAGTTGAGTTAGGTGGGCATGGGACTGCTGCTCACTCAAAGGAAAACTCCTGCTGAAGCTCACTGGTAGGAAGGAAGTCAAAGATGCTGGTTCAGAGCTTCTTCTGCTTGTAAATGTATTTCCAGCGTGGCCACAAGCCCCGCAAAGCACGGCAGTGCTCTGAAGCCCTGCCTCAAACCAGCTGCTGGCCATGTCCCACAGTCTGCTGGGCTGTGCCTCTTCTTTCATGACTCCTCTCTTTTTAATACCTAGCAATATTTTTTGGTTTTTTCTTTTCTTTTCTTAGACAGGAGTTCCCCAAACACCATGAAATGAAGGTGACGAGGGGATGCCTCAGACTCACTGGGTGGCACTCACTGCACTTCTGCCTGTTTTTGCTTTGCGTCCTTCATCCAACTCCGTCCTTACGGTGCGTGTGTAACACCCACCCACACAAGGACTGGGTACGGAGGATCCACGACACCTACCTTAAGATCTCCTCCAAAATGTGAAAATGTTGTGCATTTTGCTTGGCCAAACCTAATTTAACGATGTTTGAAGTTTGGTCTATGTAAACACAGCCATCGTGTGAGCTATGAAACACTTTTGTTCCATTTCCTAAACTTTACGGGGACTTTTATGTATATTTTCCAGTGATGTACTACGTTTCTATGGGACATAGGGAACAAAAGAGTTTCCCTGGAGTTAATTAAGCTAATCCTGGCTTCTAGATTAAATTTTCTGTAAGATTTTTACCTTGTATCACTAAAATAGAGTAACTGTTCTCTTACAGAGTGATCATCTGACATCAGGCTAACTTTAAATTGGCGTGTCTCTCTGCGGAGAATGTCTGAGGGTATCTCCCAAAATTAAACATTTAAAATAATCTCTGGGTTTTGGCCCAACTCATAGAAAAACCTCAAATGAAAAAAAGAAAATATTCCTCAAAAGAGCATTTTCTCCAATTTTCCTCAAATTACATAGAATGAAGAGCATTCTCCTCTAGCCCGATAAAGATTCAGCACTATGCTGAATTCAGGGAAAAACCCTCCTTGCCCCCCAGATCTCTGAGTGTTTTGATTCAAAGGGAAAACTAATGGTAAAAAAACCACATTCCCTTCATTTTATGGCAATAATGAGTTAAAATCCTGGAAGCCTGGGCCTGGATCCCAGCTATTCATTCCAGTTCCTATGGATGTTTACCAGTTTTCTCAGAAAAAAAAAAAAAAAAAAAAGGGAGGCCTATGAAGGAGAGAGAAGAAAAGCAGGAATAAATGCTGCTCTCCCGACAGCATCAGCACGGGATGCTGCCAGGGCTGCTATTCCTCCCTCACATGGGTGTAGCGAGACCAGGAATGTGGTATTTGATCCAAAACGTTGTTTAATCTCTAAAAATAAGTCAGGGAGAGATTTTCATTATCAGTACAGATGTCAGCTCTGTGAAAGCACCTGTGATACAATGGGGCTCCATCAGGAAACACACTGTGGGTTTTGCTGGACCCGAGATCTCTGTGTCTTCCGCCAACCCAAGGGGCTCAGGACCTGCCCATAATAGATGAGAACGCACCATTCCCCTCCATGCTGCCACTGGGCTGCTCTTGGCTCCTCTCCTGCAGCCTGCTGGGGTCTTCCCTGGGCCTTCACAACGGGGCTGAGAGTGCCCTGCAACGAAAAACCACGCTCACCTCCTTTGTGGAAGGTCTTAGCCCATCCTTTGTCTTGAAAGCAAAATGAGAAAGCAGTTTTCATTTCCTTTCCTGCTTTTGGCCACCAAGCTCTAGTCGCTCAGAAGCAGTGTTTCCTATTCTGAGGTGAGTCGTCCATCTCCCTCCTTCAGCAGCAGACACCTTGCTCTGTTCCTGGACCACCTCTGACCCTCCTTGCGAGGTCAGCATCTCTCAGGGCTTCGGACTGCAAGGAAATAAATGCCTCAATCCCTATGCCTGACACCCCCTTGCTCTGCCAGGCTCCCCTGGTCCTACTCCAACCTCCAGACGGCCAAATCCTACCCAGGAATGCGCAGGGAACAGGCTGGCATCTCCGACTCCAGAATGCACCAAGCAGGCTTGGAGCGGTTAATGCTGAGCAGCTGCAATGCCCACCACAGCCCTAATTGGATTCACAACGTGGAGAGGTCAGCAAGAAGTAGGAGGGAGAAGAATCAAAGCAATGGAAAGAAAGACGCTGTATTCTTGCTTCCCAGACAGAGAGGGAGGAGAGGGAGAAGCCCGAAGAGCGGTATCCACAATGACATGGAGCCACGGCCGGCTGGGAGCATTCAAATTGTCAACAACCCTGTAGAAAAGGCAGACAAATTCCTGTTTTGTACTTGGGAAGCAGCCAGGTGATGTAATCATCTTATAGGATGATGGTGAAATACTTTCCATTCCAGTGGTAACTCAAGATGTTAAATAGCAGCTACTAAAGTTAAACATTGTTAAATCAGTATGTCAGGATAACATCTATCTGAGAGTTTTTAAAGAGATGGCTGATGAACCAGTGGACAGTTAATGTTCACTTTCTACACGCTGCGAAGTAGTAGGATGTTTCAGAGACGTAGGAAAAAGCTATTTGTTAAATGAGGCAGTCTTGGCTATTTTAGGACAGCCGCTGCAGCGTACCAGTCAAGCAAGGATGTGCCAGCTATGGGATTCCGTCCGCAGAGGATTAAAGGAAGGTAGTAATAGCAGAGCCAACCTACATACATTTATGGAAAATAGATTAAGGCGAATTAGCCTCGGATGGGGTTTTTTTGATGCAATTACAAGATTGGCTGGAAGAGGTAACAGCGTTAATGCAATGCACCCAAACTTCTGCACAGCATTTCCCTCAGTAACACATGGTATTTTGATTCAGAAATTAGAGGGTCCACAGACACCATGGGACATATTCAATGCATTAAAACCTGGCTAGCTGATACTGCTATGGTCTGAGATCTAAGCAGGGAATGTGCAGAGAGCAGGTCTGTTTCTACTAGAGCCAACAAATCTGGTTCGTGCTCTGGGCTATTTAACATTTTTATCAATGACCCAGGAGAAAGCCCAGAGCGTTCCCAATAAAGTTAGCTGATGAGATGGAAGTTGTAGTGTGGTAAATACTGTAGATGATGGGTTCCTGATACACAGCAATCTGGATGCCTCAGTGAGCTGGACAGAAGCAAGGAATGTGCATTTCAGTACAAATACAAGCCAAATCCCACCTTCAGGGACAAGGATGCAGACCACAGCAGTTATCTGCTCCCAGTCCTACCGGGAAGGACAAGGATCCTGCAAAAGCACCCAGTGAAACGCCAGTGCCAAAACGGTTAAAGCAAAGGACGGGTGTAGGAAGAGGGAAATCTCAGCATCCCCTCTGGCACTCAGCTGATCACTGTGAGCATCCTGTAGGTGGGACAGTATGGAAAGGCTAAAGCGGTGCCAAGGGTTGAGAAGAGCCAAAAAAGCTGGCCAAAAACCTTACCAGATGACCAAGGGACAAGGATTACTCTTAAACAGGCACACAGAAAGCAGAGGTGTGGTGACGGACAAAGTTCACCACGGTTCAAGTGCCAGGTGCAGTCACGGGTAAGAAGGCAGGAGCGACTGCTGGAAGCATTTAACGGGCAATTCTCCATCTCTGGAAACATTTACATCATGATTCACTGAATCTGCTCCAGCTCAACCAGGAATGCTTCCTGTAAGAACTTAATTACCCCTAGGGCCTTACAATTTATTGGCTGGGCCCAGCGTTATCAGTGGAGGCTCAGAACCGAAACAGGCATGGAGCCATAAATAGCCTCTTATCTTCAAAACATCACGTACTTATGGGACCAGGCTGTAAGACAGCTAGGACATACCCTTCTCCAGCACATCAGAAAGCTGCACGTCCCTCCAAGCACACGTTTGCCCCCTCTGAAACCCAAGCACAGCACAGCTGGGGCAGAATCCTTCTGCTTCCCACACCTCTGTGATGGAGGAATAGCTCCGGGTTCTCGACAGACGCATAATGTGTCTGTCGCTGCCTCTGCACCCGCACCCCCGGCACACGGTGGACCTCAAAACAACATGCAAGCGCAGGCAGGGAAGCTCATCATAGAATCACAGAATGGTTTGGGTGGGAAGGAACCTTTAATGCCCATCCAGTCCAACACCCCTGCAAGGAGCAGGGACATCTCCAAACAGATCAAGTTGCTCAGAGCCCCGTCCAACCTGGCCTGGAATGTTTCCAGGGATGAGGCATCCACCACCTCTCTGGGCAACCTGGGCCAGTGCTCTACCACCCTCAACGTAAAAAAATTTTCCTGATGTCTGATCTCAATCTGCCTCCCTCTATTTTAAAACCATTACCCCTCCTCCTTTCACAACAGGCCCTACTGAAGAGTTTCTTCTCGTCTTTCCTCATCATGGAGCCTACCCATGGGACACACATCTGCAAGGGCACAGCCCTAGCAAAACCTACCAGCCAGCCCTATACAGCCCCAGACTGGCATGCCTAGTCCACTACAGCAATAACCCCAGAGGTCACACTTCTCCCTTTAGAGCTGGACTTGGACTGGGTCAGTGCTGGAGCTGACCTGAGAGTATAAAGCCGGGTCTGTGGTGGAACCAGGCTACGGTATTGGTGGGGCTCGATAGGGTTGGCATCAGGCTGGAGCTGGGTCAGGACCCCCACATCTCCCCTCCTGGCTGTGCCGCTCAGGGAAGGAGCCTGAGGAAGGCAATGTAAGCTTCTCTCTTGCCTCCTCTTCATGGTGGGACACACTGTTGACCCCTCAGGCTCCCCACAAGGGTGGCCCGGCTCCACCTTGAGCTGGAGAAGACTGGCGGCCTCTTCTACAAACCACCTAGTTTTCTTCTCTTCCCAGCATGCCACCAGCTCCTTTCCTCCTCAGAAACACCTGTGACCCCAAGGGATGATGTCATGCATCACTGATGTGTGTCACCACCAGCTTCTGCAGGGCAAAATCATCCCTTGGCACCATGGCAAGACCAGGACTTGCCGTGCTCGGCGCTGTACAAGCGCAGCAAGGAAGAGGCTGCCGGCTGCGAATGCAGTGATCAGGCACATGGGCAGGGGTCTTCCAGAGATGGAGAAGGGCTGGAGGTGGATGCAGGGCTCAATTGCTAGGATGGAAGGGCGGCTGCCATCCTTGAGCAGGCAGAGACACTTGCAGGCAGCGTTCGTCTACTGTCCAGTCCAAAGAGAAAGAGCAGGCAGCACAATAGCTCTGCCTCCGCCGTTGCGGAGGGGAGCCAATGAATAGGGGAGGCAGAGAGAGAAATGCGCTTAACGTGCTGCATGGGAGGGACGAGCGGGGGAGAAGGGGGGAGGCGGCAGACAAAGAACGAGGAGATGGAGAAAAAAGACGCAGGCAGGGAGCAGGAGAAGGTGAAGCGGGGAAGTGGGAAGGATGGGGTTGGGCATATCGGATTGGGGGATGGAGGCGGTGTGGGGAGGCGCGTGCACCGAGACCCTCACCAGCGCAGCAGAAAGGAGCTGGGAAGCAAGTGGAGGAGAGGAGCGAAGAGGAGCGGGCAGCCAGCCCCTCACAGGGCCCTGCGGGATTGGCGAGCAAGGTCCAGCAAAATGAAAATCTCTTAACCACACAGAATTGTTAACTGCCCCCAAATCCTTTTGTGCTGGGGCTGCAAGCTTAGAAGAGCTTAAGCTGTTAGATGCATGAACTTCCCCCATAAATATCCCCTGTGTACACTGCCGTGAGCAGGCTCACGCTGTATTAGCCAGATGAAAAGCCCAGTAGAGAAAATGAGCAACTCCTTCCAGCACCTTGCAGCTGCACCAAGGGGCCGTCCATTGCTCGGGATGCTTTTTTCCACCAGGAGCCCTTGGCGGGGCAGGACCAGTGAGCCATGTCTCCCCACTCCCTGCCACGTCCCGTTTGGGTGACCGAGCCGTGTGAGAGCACTTCGCCTCAAAAGCCAGCTCGGATTTGTTTTTGTTTCGCTCCTGGAAAGGGGCCCAGATTCCCTCCCACCCCTTGAAACACATGCCGGCCACATGGATGAGTGAGTCCCCCAAACCAGGCACCTCGTACGCTGCCTCCCCAGGGACCAGGGGCAAGGATGTGATGGGAGGTGGGCAGGGATGCAGGGCTGCATCCTGCAGGTTGTTCCCAAGTTGAGCTGGTGAGGAGAGCCCCTCCTCTGCCTGACCAAGCCGGAGTGACCAGCCCCTTCCCCAGTCCTCTGCAGAGCTCACTGGGAGTGCTGGGAGAGGATGGGGATGCTACGGCTGTCCTGCCAGCTCCATGGCTGGCTCTCCTCCCAGTCTCCAATCTTCTGGGGACTGCTGGGGGAAAACAGAGGGTGTGTCCCACTCTGGTACAGCCCTGGGGTCCCATCCAGCCCCAATGGTGCAGCCCCACGTGGGAAGGGAAAGGGGAAGGCAGCCCCAGAGCCAGCTGCCCCATGGAGACGGCAGGCTGCCGGCCACCACTGATTAATGATGGTGGGGAGCGTGGGGCCGGGCGCACGCCAGCACCGGCTGGAGAAACAGCTGCTGAGGTACCGGACCTCCCAAAATCCTACTGCTGCGCAGACAAAGAGGAGACCCAGCCTCTCCTTCCTGCTCGCTCCCTCCACCTTGGCCCCCGGCTCCTGCCTGCTCTGCCTGCCCTCCCAGCCGCCCCGGGCCAGGCTGCAGGGACAGGGCTCTGCACAGGGAGGCCCTGGGAGCCCCTGGGGCAAGCAGAGGGACCATCCCTTGGCTGGGATGGCAGCAGGACCAGGGAGCCCCAGGAAACACCATAGCTGCATCAGAGCAAAGCACTGTGCAGGGCTGAGTGTGCTTGGGAAAAGAAAAAAAAAAAAAGACTGAGATGGAAAAGCTGACATGAATTATTTTGGCTTTCTGGTGTTGCTATGAATGCTTCACCTGGGTGTTGTAAAACACCTGTCTTCCCTTCGAGGCTGGGATTAGCCAGGCTCCCTTTCCACACTGCGTGACAGCAGTACTACTGTCCCCATCCCCAGCACCGTCCCTGCTACAGCTGGAGGACACTTGGTCACCCCCATCTTGGTGGGAAGAGATGTTCAGTAACTCAGTGAGGAGAACCTCAAAGCACACATATTAAATGACAACTGCAGCACATCAGGACCTGTAGCTTGACACTTGAGCAGGCCAGCCACCAGCAAGAGATGTGGTCCCAACTGACGTGGTCCTCTCCAGTGTGTCCATCTCCCCATTACCAGCACCTTCCCTGCACTTGCTCAGTGCTACCCAGCCACCCCTTCCCACAGCAAGAAGAGAGGAGACACAGCTCCCTGCAATGCCCACCAACGTGTCTGTAATTGATCTCAGAGAAACCCCAGCTCTACTGGGGAGTGTGCTGGTGTTACTGAAACCATAATGGGAATTTGATATTCGGCCAGGTCAGTGAGGAGAAGAGTCCGTTTGCTCTGTGCATGGTACAGCCACAGGTACACATTGCAGCTCTCGGGTCCCCATCTCTCTCCCGACAACCCCAGCAGCTCCTCCCTCTCCCTCTCCAAGCCCACATAGACTTTCCATCCCCTGTGCCATCTGCATGACTGGGGAGGAACACAGAGATGGGTTTGAGGACGATACTTTCAGGGAGGGTGGTGCAGAGCCTCTTGCTCGCGCAGGTCACGCTCTGCTTGTAGGGCCACGCTGGCTTCACAGTGCTCATCTCCTGGAGCTTGCTTTGAACATCTACAGGGGCAGGAGAACATCTACAGGGCAGGAGACCTCTGGTTGCTGAGGGAGCTCAGAGGTGCCCAGGCTGGAGAGGTCCACCTGGCCCTGAACAGCCCGTGACCACGTCCCACTCTGGGCCATTTGCACCTCACCAGCAAAATGCTGCCAACAATTTGCTCCCTCCCACCACGTCACCTTTGAGTGCCTGCAGTCCCCCTCCCCTCACCCCAGAAGCATTTCAGCCCACACCAAGGCACAGGGCGCAAAGCAAAGTGAAAACAGCCCCAGTATTTTGGGAGGTGACTGCAGATCAGTGGCATGCACCACAGCTACACACATGTGTGTTCCTCCAAGAGAGGAGGAGAGCACAGAGGGCACCAGCAACATGCCAACATCCCTGGACCTGGTGACTCTGAGCACCCAGAGGTAACGCAGAGCCTCTGCAATGGATGGATGAGCCCAGGGGAGGAACTGAGGAGCTCGGGAAGAAGCCAGCCTCCACAGGGGTGCTCCTTTCCTGCTTCCCCGGGTGCTCCTCTCCCACCTCTGCCCAAGGAGGTCACTCCCAGGCGGCTCGTGCAGATCCCAGCTGCAAATCTCAACTGCCACCGCCAGCACAGCCCATCGGCGGCAAAGCGAGCGCACGGAGTGAGACTGAAGGTGAGCGGTTACCTCTGCAGATGGTCCCGTTTTCCACCGACTCATAGCCTGCCCTGCACATGCAGCGGCCGATGGGCACCAGCCACTCGCCGTCCCCATTGCAATACAGCTTGATCGGCACGTCCACCTCCTCTGCGTTGGTGATGCACGTCCCCCGGGCTGCCACAAGAGAGGTGCTCTCTGCTCCCGAGAGTGTTTCTTGGAAGACAGCCCCGTTCTGGATCACGCGGGGACACTTGCGGTAGAAGACACGGACTGCAATCAAGGACATGCAGCCTCCATAGTCCTGGAAGGCCAGGTAGAAACCATTCTTGGAGACAGGTCCAAAACTGCGCACCTCGGTGTTAATCTTCATCACCCGTCCACCTAGGTCCACCTGTGAGAAGCTCTCGTCAGCAGCAATCGTGTCCACCTTCATCCAAGGATTCTCCATCCAGTTAGGAAAAGTCTTGGTGGCTGAGTCAAAGTCTGACTCAAAATAGTAGAGGTTAAAAGTCTCTTTACAGGAGCCTGGGACATTAGGGATGCTGCTACAGTCCCGGACAGAGAATTTCATCTCCACGTGGATGCGGTGCGCTCCTCGCCTCCGGATATACTTGGTCCGCAGCCAATTGTTTTGGCTGGATTCAAAGACGTTGCACACCTGGTAGGTGCGAATGGTGTTCATGTTCTCGTCATACCCGCTCACCTCTTCCCACTGTGGATGAGACACAGAAAGTCAAGGGGTTGCACCAAACTGATGTTCCCCACCCATCTCGCCTCTTCCTAAGCCCACCACGTGAACAAGAGGGCAGGTTCTGCCAGTACCAGCTACGCCACATCGTGCCCATCCCACTCGCAGGCAGCCTCATCGGTGCCTGGCACCTCGCCCTGGCACAGCTCCAGTGCCCCATACCTACATGTCTCCATCCTGCTCCGGCACGGTTTGACCCACACTGCACGCTGGGGCAGGCTCCGCACCTTGGGAACAAAGTGACCCAAGCCCTCAGCAGAACTCGGGGCCACCTTGTTGCTCCATGCCCGGATTTAGGGTAAAGTGTCCCCGCCGGGTGGCAGGGCGGGGTGGGCCACGCACCTCCTCTGCAGGCAATAATGTCTTTAGCAGGGGCTCTGGCCCGGGGGCTGCACTGTACAGTAGAGCCTCCCGGCAAGGTAACACGATGCCTTTAGCAGATGTATTCCCACCGGTGCTGCTACGGTCACAGACGTGGCAGACAGGACCCACGTTCTCAGGAACGCACAACAGTCGTAAAACCCTCGCCAGCTGCAGCCCAAGCGCTGGTGCGAGGTGCAGGCGGCCGGTAGCCAGTGGCCTCTCCCCAGAGGAAAGTTTATGGGAGCCTGGCTGACCTCACTGCGTACCCAGAAAGGCAGATGCTGGGCTAAATCCCACTGGCAGCCCTTACCTCTGCCCCTTCAAGGGCCAACACACTTTGGGGTCCCTCCTGCAGGTGTGCACAGGACCCATCCCCAGCTGTCCTAAACTGGACCTGTGGGATGTCCTGTCAGCTGTGGCACAGCGGTAACATCCTTTCCGGCAAGACAGCTCGGAGCTGACATATTTCCCCATGGGAAGCTCAGCCAAGCTCCCCCAGCCGACTCACAGCTGACTGCCAGCTCTGGAGGAGGCTCTGCAGGGCTTCAGACTGCTGTGATGCCTCCTGGCCCTCTCCAGCTCCCTGTCCCTTCCCCAGGCTGTTTTTTTTTTTCAAAGTCCTTCAGTGTTTGTTGTTATCTCCGTCCTTTGCAGGATAAGGAGGTTTCAGAGCAGGTGATGCACCAGGCAAGGGCAGAGTCTGTAACCGGCCACCACCACTCTGCGCTGCATGAAGATGGAAAAAGGTCTTTGTGCGAGGAGAACCTTTCACTTGGCTCACCAGAGCAACTCATCCAGCCCAGACCTTTCTGGAGGGCAGAGCATCTCCTCACGCTGTCCCCCCTCCACCCACAGTGTCCCGAGAGCCGAGCAGGGCAGAGCATTGACACCCCTGCCATGCTGGCAGCAGGGGCCAGGGTCCAGCTAGTAGTGTGTGGCAGTCCCAGCCAGCTGGAATGGCTTCTCATGAACTTGTTCATAAACCTGCTCAAGTGGAAGCTGAGCTGTTTCCCACGGATGTGAAACCGTGAGCACAACCCTGCCCTGGATGTGGGATCGTCACACCCAGGGCAGGGCGGCAGCACAGCCCGGATCCGGCACCAGTGCCAGGACTGAGGTCTGCAGGGAAAACCCTGCAGCAGCTGAGCACCCCCAGCCCCTTGGCCTGCAAATGGCCTCACAAGGGCATCCAGGACTGCAGAGGGAGGTTCATGAGACGGGAGACAGATTGCTCCTCGCACATCAAGGCTAGCAGCCCAACAGAAGGCTGTCAGGGGAGATTCGCAAACAGCTCCAACCGCTTCTGATCGGCAGTGGCTGCAAATCTGCTGTTGTCACCGGGGAAGGAGGAGAGCACCCTCGCAAAACACAGGGGGAGCATTTGCTTTCTTTTCCAGAAACAAATTTGGTGCGGTATTGGAAGACTGCAGGATCTCCTCAGTTTTTAGGACACTAGTTGGGAGCGAGGTGAAGGAATCAAGGACAAGGCACAGGGAAGCAGTTCTTTCCCCTGCCCTGCCTCTGACGTGGCTCTCACTCTGGAATTGTGTCAGCCACCAAGACCCAGGGATGCCCAGCACCTGCTCTGTCCCCACCCACACATGCACAGCCCCCAGGAAGGGCCCAGGACACGAGCCTGAAGAGCCCAGTCTGGCCAGGCAGGAGCAGCACATGGTGGAAGGAGAATTTCTCCAATTTGGGGATGAACAGTAGATGTGAAGACACTTCCAAGAGGCATGGGAGCTCCACAGCCAGGGAAAAAGCAAGGGTTTGGGCTTTCAGCTCATTAATAATCACCAAAGGGGCAATAAACCGGAGAAGTACCCAGTTGCTTTTGTCTTCCAGGTGATGCTGGCTGCACCCAACCTTGCCGAAGCCACGCCACCCATGAGTAAGAAGCCCTGCCTCGCCCCGGCAGTGAGCAGGAGGTCGCACTGGGAGAGGCCGTGAAGGCACTGCAGCACTGGCACAGCGCAGGGCACGATGTGTGCCGTGTCCCCTCCAGAGACCTGTCCGGAGGCTGGGACAGGAGGCAGTTCTCACCAGCAATGCTGGGGCTGCACTGGACTTTCCAGATTAGCATCTCCATCCCACCGGGGACATGGGACCTGAGAGCACCCCAGGGGCCAGGCTACCTGCTCAGGACCCCCAGCATCCTCCCGCATCCCCGCAGCAGCGAGCGGGGGGCTCCCGAGCTCCCTTTTCTCAGCTGGGAGAAAAAGTCACCCCTGTGCACCAGCCCCTGTGCTTCCTCAATGCTTAATTAGAAGCCTCTCCCTTTCTCCTCACTCTCTAATTAACATGCCGGGAGCTCAAAAGAAGAAGGCAGCACAATAATACAGGGAGACGGCTTCCAGCAGGCCCAGGCCTCATTACCGTGGGGCTGGGGAGCCGGGAGCAAGGCGTGCTTTACATATGGAAACACTGCAAACAAGAAAGGCTGGGCGAGGAGAGAAAAAGACTTGACCTCTGCTCCCGCCTATTGTGCGCCCGTCATCCCCCTTTGGCAGCCAGGCTGGTGCTGGCGGGGCGGCCGGGCTCGCGGGCGGGCGCGGGGCTTTATCATGGTGATGGGGGACCAGTGCCGGCAGCGCCCGCGCCCTAGCGCGGCAGGGCAGCTGGGCTGCTTGGGAGCTGGGTTTAATCTCCCCCGATGGAGGCTTTTCTTGGCTGTTTCTTTTCTTCTGCCAAGTCGGCTCAGCTCGGGGGCTTGCTGTCAGCCCCGGGGTGAAGTCCACAGAAATGTCTTCATCCAGCCTCCATGGAGGGTGGAAGGAGGGCAAGACGGAGGCTGAGCCACCACGTCCGTGCATGGGGATGGGAAGCATTTCCAGGCTTTGGTCGGGCTGGATTGGGGCACCTGAGTCTGAAGGAGCAAGTCAGGAGTGTCAGGCTCTGGGGCTCCACACTGCTGCTGGCCACCACAGCCAGAGCTGGGTGGGATGCTCTGAAGCACCTTGATGCCCCACGCAAACCTGTGGGACACAGAGGTAGCTGGGGCCACTTCGGTGTTGTGTCATAAGTGGAAGGGTGCAGAGATGCACTGCCTTGTCCAAGCTCTTCTTTCAAGGAGCTTATTCTGGGTGGTCTTGGGATGTGGCTCAGGGGATGCTTGGCGCAAGTAAAAGAGAGAGACAGTCACTGCTGAGCCAGCAAATGTCCCTCCATGAGATGCCAGGGATACTGGACAGTCATTTCAGGTATTGATCAAATGGCTGCTGTGGGTGCAACCTCATTCTTGAAGGATAAGGCCAATGCCCTCATCCTTTTCTGCTACAAGTGACATTGGGGGCGAACAATAGTGGCTTTGGCATTTCATTTCTCCCCCTCTCTGATTTTTAACTGGTTGCAGGCCAACTTTATAGAGAGTATGATTTCTCCAATGTCACTTTGGTTTTTGGAAGCGTCACCTCCTAGAAAACTACTGGAAACCTCAATTGTCATCCTCTTTTGTGCTCTTCCCACTAGAACTCTTCACGTGGCTGTGGCACTCTGCTTCAGTGGCTGACTTTTGCTGAGCCATCCCACCTACGTTCATGTGCAGCAGGAGACCCCAGACCAGGCTCCAGGCCCCTGTAAAGCGACAGGATGACTTACCCCCGAGGGAGGATGCACCGTCCAGCCCAGTTCTGCCGTTGCTGTTGTGGAGTCCATCAGTGTCTCTGCAAGAAAAAAAAAGTGAAACAAGGGGTCAGCAGCCGTTCGGTGAATGACCTGAGGCTGGCGAAGGGTAAAGAGGTGGAGAAGAGCCAACCCAGGACTGCAGCCATCGAGCCTGGCCTACGCCAAGCCCTCTGGGCAGCTCTCAGCCGGGAAGAAGCCAGGTATCATTCCCTCCACCCATTTGCTTCCCCATCCACTGCCCGTTGCTCTCTGGCCCTCCTGTCTCCTGCAATGGACAAGGGCCACATGCTTTTCCACCCACCATCCCAGCTGGACTTTCCTCCTCAAAATCCAGCATCTGCTGCTGCAGACGAGGAGCCCAGCCCGAGCAAGTTTGCTCCATCACCTTTTGCAAAAGCAGGACATTTTTTTTCTCAACGTTTTGAATGGTAGGCAGAGTCCTTGGCAATGCAGTAGCGCACAGGAAGGAACAGCACTTTTAGGACTGAAAAGTACTAAAAAATTAAACCAACATTCAAGCTGGTTTTCTGGGCGATTTGGGCTGAAATAGGTCAGGCAATGCTATTG
The DNA here is from genome assembly GCA_011801015.1 of Ardeotis arabs. NCBI lineage: Eukaryota > Metazoa > Chordata > Aves > Otidiformes > Otididae > Ardeotis > Ardeotis arabs. Next base: position 57,999 of record JAAGAY010141832.1, on the reverse strand, counting down.
CCGACCAGCACAGAAGAGGAGAATCTCGCTTGAGAGAAGTTCTCTCATCCCATGAGAAGAGATCCTCAGGTTATGGCACCTCAATACTTGGGCTAACGTGTGTTGGTGTTCCCCATCCAGCATGGGAACGAGCCAGATGGCCCCATCAGAAATGCAATGGACAGACACTTCCATGAGTGGTTTCCACAATCTGGGTAACTGCCCATCCTCCAGGTCTGTGGTCGCACCCTCATTGCAACACGGGGATTTTTCTGCACCGTGTCCAGTGCTGATGTTCTAAGAAAATAGGACGATATTCCAGTGTTTAGGAAACAGAGTTTAGAAATCATGCCTAAAGGTTTCAGGACACTGAGGCTCGGCTTGGGAACTTTGCTTGTGGGACAGACTGTACAGGTCAGTGTACGGCCAAGTGACTCTGTGGCTGAGACCAAGGTGATGCCCACAGAAGAAATTATGTCCCTCTGCTGTGTAAGGACTGTGAATCTGTCCCTGATTTCAGCGCGTGCACTCGGGACACCAACTGCATTTGCGGGGATGCTGGAAAGCATCCATCACACGCGCACACAAGACACAAACACAAAATACAGCTTGCAGCTTCACTTTCCCTGCCCTCCCACTTTACTGTAAGATAGGCAGGGCTTTAGGTCTTTCTTTTAGTCCAGCTTTAGGGTTCTGCAGCTCACTAGAAAAAGTATCTTATCCACAAGATGTACACCCACCCCCCACGTCAGATCACTGAGAGCGCTCAACCAGGAGAACCCCAATTGAGTTGGGATTTCCAGCCACCGTCCTATAACCCAACAATGAGGGCTAGTTCCCACAGTCCCAAGAGGGATGGACAGTTACTGGCTGTAACCATGTCCTGTTACTGCTCCTCACCACCAGAAATCCAAGCATCCTGCCACGAATCCCCAAAAAGCATCTCCACTTTCACTACGTTGAACAAAAACGAAGGCAGGAAAGCTCAGTCTGGAGCAGACCCATCATTCAAGGGACAAGCTTGGATGCAGAAATGGCTGCTGTTCAGCCAGCCCAACAGCACATGTGAGCTCCCCTTCTCCCATCTGCAAGCCAAAAAGTGCCTCAGCACAGATATGCTCCTTACACCTACTTCTGGCAGTAAATCATTTTCAGACTGTGGGCTGGTCATTACTCCTGGTTAGAGCCAGCGGTTTCCAGTTCACAGGAAACCAGGATTTCAAAATTTGGTTTTATTCCAAGAGTAAAAAGCAAAAATAGTTCTTTTCAAATTTTCCCACTAGGAAGAGTTCTGGAAAACAGCTAGTCCAGAAATGTTGTCACTCAGATTTATGAAATTTCTTTTTAAACTGAATATTTGTTTACATAGTTCTGTAATAGTGTTTATTTTAACAGAGTATCTGGCTTTTTCATTAAAACACCAGTGGCTCTTTGATCTAAAAGGAAAACAACATTTTTCACCCAGTGCTAGCTAGAAGCTGCATTACTTTAAAAAAACCTTATATTTGTTACTAGATCTTAACTATCAGTGGTGCATAGTAAGCATATTAATAGCAGTTACTACAATGTAAAAGAAGATACACTCTAAAACAGTGTAAATAATTCCCCAAATAAAAATAATATTTTGATGCATTTTTCATTTTAAAAACCCTTTTATTTAATGAAAAATCAGTGCAATGGAAATGTTGTGCTTGGTGCACGCTGCCCACCGCCCTCGCCGCTGCCCCTTCTCCTCAGCTGAAGAACCGCAACATCTCCCTGGGGCTGCGCAGCTTCCCCAGCTGGCACAGGGATGTCTTGTTTGGAAGCCAAGGAGGAGTAGAAGTTTGTGGATTTTAAGCAGGTTTTTCCAATGGTCAATTATCTTCTCTTAAAAAGAGATCTTCCATTCATTTTAGTCTGAATTTACCCTGTTCGGCTGCCAGCTATTAGATTTCCTTTTACTTGTACAAAGTCTACTATCCAAAACCTCCTTTCCCTCTTGTGGTGCTTAAAGGTGGCAAATTATACATTTCCAAGATAACTAAATTAGCTGAGCTTCTTTATTCGTCCACCCTAAAACAGGTTTCTTTCTTTGAGGCTCCTTTGCGTAGGGTGGACTTCAATACCGTGGTTCCCATTGCGCACAGCTGCAACATCCCAACATGCTTCTTTTTGCAAGGCTCTTCTACCAAATTGCTGCCCCGCCTGAAGTCCATTTGGAGATGGGTTGGCATGTTAGTACTGAGCAGCAGTTGCCTGAGTTACAGAAAATGGTGAACAACTGGTCTCCATGACTCAGAGCGAACCTGGTTAGCCACACTGATTGCAAAAGTAGATGTGAAGCCAGGATGGGTTTCAGTGGTGGTGGTGGGTTCGCTCCATCATCCATTGATAGCCGACTTCAAAACACCTTACTGCCCAAATAACAGCCTGCCATAGAGTTATCCTGCCCTCTTGGCAAGGAGGACCCCTACCCCTCCACCAGAAGTCAAGGAGGCCACATGGTCCTCCAGGGAAGTTCACTGTTTCATTCCTGAGAAGCTTACTTCCAAACAAAGGAAGCGCATTAATTCATTTCTCCAGCAAACAAAATCAGAAGCGACGTCCAGCAAACCGACATATCCCTCATCTGCAGGGGCTTCTCTCTGCCTCTCTCCCAGGCTCAGACCTGCTCAGATCTCCACAGCCAGAGGCAGTGGTGGACAGACTGCAGCGGGGGGAAGGCCCCGTGAAGACGCAGCCAAGCCCTGCTCTGACATCCCATCCTGAAAGTGCTGGCACGGAGTCCGAACTAGCAACCAATAAACCAGGAAGGTTTAAGAAAGCAAGACAAGTCTTAACCACCCACCTCAGCCGCGCAAGAGAAAAACTAAGATTCCCCTGGGATCTATTTCTCCTTCAGCTGAACGGGTTTTTACTGCTGTAGGGACGCTGCAGAAGCTCATCAAAGAGGAGTGGCCCGCAAGGATCGACACCAGAAGAAAGTAGCAGCAGAGTGCCTTAGCCCGTGAGGGAAATCGCAGCTACAGCTTTGCCCGGGAGCCGAACCCAGAAAGACACATGGAAAACAAGATTCAGATTCACCAGGAAAAGTAATCACCCCCAAAGAGCAATTGCCAAGAGACACAAACCTTGCACCGTTTCCTTCCCCATCCCGGGTGAGCCAGGAGCTGGAGAAGCACGTGTTGCAGGAGTACACACGGGGCAGGAGGTCGCCTTGGTACCTTCTGGCCATCGAGGTATGAGAATCGAGGAGACACTGATGGACATCTCTGAGTGGACGGGTGCCTCCAGTCACCTGTCAGTCAGTCGTTCAGAGTTCTGCTACAGGTGCAAGCCCCACACAAGGCGTGATAAGCCCCAAGGAATGGGAACCCTCCATCCTCCAGACACAGCTCCTCCACCTGCAGCAGTCCCAACAGGGCTGCCCTCAGCCCCTTGCACCTTCTGTGCCCACGGTGGCCTGTGGTGGGCTGCCATGGCCATATAGAATCATAGAATCATAGAACGGTTAGGGTTGGAAGGGACTTTCAAAGGTCATCTAGTCCAACCCCCCTGCAAGGAGGGGTTGGACTAGAGTTCTCACCCAGTAGAACTCCTGATCCTACCTGTGCACTCCTGCATGCTCATACCCTGCTCCAGGCACCCAACAGGACCAACTCCTGCACCAAGGACAACAAAGACGGACCAATTTCTGGATGGGCAACCCCAAGCCCAACTGTTAGTGCCCTGTCAACCACAAAGAGGAGGAGGTGCCTGCTTCAACCAGCAAACTCAGCAGCTTTGCCCACCGTCACAGCCAATGCTTTCACGGTGCCATCCTGCCGGTTTGGCAGCGCCAAATTACAGGGTGAGGGGCTGGCGCCTCGGCAGCCTCATAAAGAACCCCCCGGCATCCAGGACAGAGCAACCCCCGGCAATGATGGTGACGGCATGGAGCAAAGCCGCATGGGAGTGGCAGGGGTGGGTGTCTGGCCCCTGGCTCGTCTCCGGTGGCTGGCGATAGCTGCGGCTCAGTGAAATGCTCTCTCCAAAGCAGCATTTTCTTGATATTGTTGTTTGTGTTCTTCCCTCCCGTGTGTTTATCTGCAGATTCACATGCTACCCACGGCATTATAAATAAATCTGCAGCTGCTCGAAACCAGCAGACACAACTCTGGCCCGCTTCCCACCAGAAACCGCGCTGCTCCCCACGGGACAGTTAGGAGATAAGTGCCTGTCCTTTTCACTTTGAAGACACTTTCAATAAGTAGCTTTCTGCCAGCACTGGGGCCCATCGCTGGCACTGCTGCTTGCTACAAGGGCACGCCAGGGCTCCGGCTCAAGCATTTCATGTCCAAAGATGTGTCATCACCATACCACCATCTCCAGATGCTCACAGCTACCCTAAGGTGCCATCCCAATGACCGGGGTGGGGGCTCCTACACTTCTGCGCAGTCTTCTTGCTGTTCAGCCACAAGTGAGATGAGTGTGGGGATCTCAGTTGCACCAGCTTTTCCCAGTTGGCCAGGTCAAGACTGAGACTGGTGGGCAGACCTGGGAGGGGAGGACAAGCCTGGGATCACGCTGGGGGACACCAGCATGGTGTGATTGGTGCCACCAGCATGGGATGACCAGGACTGGGGACGGAGACTGACAGGACCAAGGGACAAAAAGGGCTGGAGGGGCAAGGGATTAACAGAGGAGCTGTGCATGTTGCAGACACGCTTCTCTATGTCCGGAAAAATAACTTCCATGGAGTTTTGCCAGTTTAGACCAATTTAGAGCATCTGGTCCTGAGTTTCTCAGAAGTCCTGGCAAATCCTTCAAATTCACAGGCTCCAAACTCATCCAGATAAAGAAACAGCTGGACGAATAAATAGCCCCACAGATAGCTGGAGCCTCCACCCTCATTTTTCCACCCACAACTTTTTCCCTTCCCCGTTCACTTCTCAACACCAGCTCCTCCCTCAGGGTAGGAAACCTGCCAGCATTTTAATCCTGGTACAATATTATTAACACAGGGTGTGAGCTTCTCAGTTGACCCAGGATCACATCAGCTGTGGCCAGCACTGCACGTGCAAAGCAGGCAAGAATTTGCCCAGACCTCTCTGATGGGCTGGGAGCAAAGTCATCCCAAGGCGGACACGGCGAGGAGACCGTGCCTCGTCACCACCTCCCAGACGTGACCTGGAAGCCCATCTGATGCACTTCGTCAGATCAGTCCAGGCTAGAGGGACGCTGCAGAGCAGGCTCAGTGCCGGAGCCCAGCCGGGTGGAGCAAGACTGGGATCTGTGCCGGAGACGCCACAGCTTGGGACAATCTCCTCCACGCAGGCACGCATGCTCCTGAAACCGCGTTTCCAGCCTGGGCTCAGGCACAGCCACCACACCACCATGTGGGGGGCGGCTAATGAGAAACCCGTCTGTCCCCCACCCCGAGGAGCCCTTGCCACAGATCTGTTTACCCTTCCTGAAGTTGAAAGGCCTCTCTCTGCCTCCTGTGCTTTACTGGAACCTTATTATAATATTTTTGCCAGCAAGAGCTGAGAGGGGCTGAGCAAACCCAGTGGCCCTTCTCTGCAGCCCTGAGCTTTGCTTTGCCTGGCCGATGGCCAGCGGAACAAACTGAAACCCAATCCCCCCCCGGCCGACCCGCTGGCATGGGAACAGCACGCTGCATTGTGAGCCCGCGGCTACAGGATATTTTGGATACTTCACTCAGGGATCCACTTAAACTCCAAGAGGGAGAGTGATTGATAGGGAGAGAGAAGAGGCAGTTGATTGAGCTGGGATGGGGACTGTCAGCATCCCACCCCACACCCACAGCCCCAAAGGCCACCGCAAGGGCAGTCGTACCGGGTTGTGCCAGCGGTCCCCGTGATGCAAGAAACCCAACAGACAGGTACCTGGTTGTTCAACTCCCTTCCCTGGAAAATTAGGTCCAGTCAGACACAGAGACCTAAGAATAAGGGTGATGGTCAGCATCTCCATCGTCCAGAGCGCAACTGACCTGCCAGCCAGTCCCCAGGCTGATAGTCCTTGGGGCTAGCAAGGCACTGAGTGGGTAGGTCTGACTGCAGAGATACCACACAGCACTTGCGAGGGAAAGATGTCACCACTTTTGAGGAGCCATGGAGCCTTCCTGGCTCCTCGGTGACCCAGGGCATCACCCAAGCCCACCAACAAGCCTTGTGAAACAAGAGCCAGCCCCAGGGCCAGCGAGGGAGAGGGGATGGTGCTGGCCGCTGGTGGGGCTCAGCGGTGCCCACTGGGACACCTTCACCCTTCTACTGGGTGGCGCTCAGCTGCTTGTGACACTCGGAGACTGGACCGGTGTCAAACAAAGCGATGTCCCCAAGACACTCTGCCCTTAGCACAGCGGTTCAACAGCCCCACTGGAAACTCCCGCTGCGTTTTTCTGCACTTTGTCAGGGGTGCTGCCATGCTTTTCCCATTCCCATTAAATACCCCCCGTCCCCTGCTCCTCCACGCCTCTTCTGACCACACACATCACTGGACCCACCCTCAGGGGACCAAATCCAGGGCTGGCGCTGCCATGCAGAAAGGGGGACCACTGAGGCCCTTGGCTCCCAGCCCTCGCTACATCCGGAAATGAGGACAGCAGGGCTCGGAGCAGAGCTGCACCGTGCCGTCGGGCATACGGCATGCCAACCGGTGAGCCAGGAGCCGGGGCTGAGCGCGGCCACAATCTGAAGCCAGCAAGCTGCAGGAGCAGCTTCACAGCTCCCCTTCCCAGCCCCTCTTCTCCCTCCTGCCCTGCACGGTGCTGGCTGCTCCGCTGCTGGAAAGCTCAAAAGCAAGGGGGAAAACCCAACCCAACAGCCGCAGGGGTCCTGCAAGTCATCCAAGCACATGTCCTGCTTTCTAAGCACCCAACTGACCATCAGCCCATCCAGCCACCGTTACCGCCAGGCAGACAAGCCCTAAGAATTGTACCTCTCATCTGCCCAGTCAGAAGGGACACGGCCCAGCTCAGGCTCTCAGCTGAGCAGGGCCGGATCTCGGAATTCAGATTTTCTGATCTTTCAGCCTTGAGCCTCTGCTGAAGAAGCAGGTTAGGCTGGATGCGAGGGAGGACCACACTTCATCTGACTGCCACATCATAGAATCATAGAATCATAGAATGGTTAGGGTTGGAAGGGACCTTCAAAGCCCATCCAGTCCAACCCCCCTGCAAGGAGCAGGGACATCTCCCACTAGATCAGGTTGCTCAGAGCCCCATCCAGCCTGGCCTTGAATGTTTCCAGGGACGGGGCTTCCACCACCTCTCTGGGCAACCTGTTCCAGTGATCTACAACTCTCATTGTGAAAAATTTTTTCCTAATGTCCAATCTAAATCTACCCCCCTCTCTTTTAAAACCATTACCCCTTGTCCTGTCACAACAGGCCCTACTGAACAGCCTCTCCCCGTCTTTCTTGTAGGCCCCCTTGAGGTACTGGAAGACCGCTATCAGGTCTCCCCGGAGCCTCCTCTTCTCCAGGCTGAAGTCCCCAGTCCCCAGTTGTCACTGCAGATGCATCCTCTCCGGTCCCAGTTTCCCAACACCATCTGCCCCAGAGGTCAGCAGAAACATGATAACCCCACCAGAGACCCCAGAAAGCTGCTCCAGCAGCATCAGGGACCCGCGGCCCTTGCTGGCAGCATCTGTCCCCAAAGGAGCCGGCACTTGTAGGTGGTCTGAGTTCAGCCAAGGGCAGGCTGCCGGGAAGAGACAATGCAGATGCTAAATGCCAGCGAGCAGGGGCCCTCCTGCTGCTGCTGGGAATGTGGTAGCCACATAGAGAAGACACAGATGCAGATGTTTAACAGCCGTTGCTACTGTCAGTGCTAATGACTCGGTCTCCACAGTGGCACTGACCCCATCATCTGCAAGACACCTTGCAGGAGGAGATCCCAGGGTTAAGCAAGTGTTGTCCTCACCCACATCCAGACTCATCCACCCCATCAGGACAGTCCAGCAAAGATGAAATTCCCCACCAAGCCACCTCCCAGGTCCCTCTTCCTCTCTGGGGGCCACAGGGGCACTCTGGGAGGCTGGAGACCCCATGCCCACGAGCTCCTTCTGCAGATGCTCCAGCCCCGAAGGAGCCAGTAGCCTCCACCATGCGCTGCCCCGGGCCAGCTGCTGGTTTGGCACAGCTACCGTACAGGGCTGACCCTGCAGCATGGATGGGCACACGGCTGTCATCGCTGGAGCCCGAACACAGAGCCACTGCCATTGGCGTGCAGCAGCGGATGCCACATATGGCTCCCGGCTGCAGCATCCAGGGGAAGGAGTTGCTTCATAACATAACAACCTGCTCCCACCACCCCGCCCCGGGGCCAAATGGTGCAAAGTGTCATGCTCAGGGTCCAGGGCCACACTAGTCCCCTTCAATAACCCAGACCCACTCTCCTGTATCCCAGACACAGCATCGTGTATCCCCAGACCCGCTCTCCTGTAGCCCTAGGCACAAGGGTGAGATGACCTCAGGAGATCTGGGATGCAGCAGGAAGCCCAGGGGCTGCAGAGCATCACCAGGTAAAGAGCGCATGCTGGGCTCTCACACAACATCCATCCCTTCTCCCCACCTACCCCTGCCCGCCATGTGATGTGCGAAGCATCCAGGGGGCCAGGAGGAGCGACACGAGCCCAGGGCACGGGTTTCTGGCCAGCTCTGCCTCCCCTTCCCCCTGGGGCCAATATCACCAGTCACCCTACCCTGGAGCGGGGACGGTGTGCACAGCAAGCCCCCATCCCACCTCCCAGCACCGCTGGCATTAAATGAGGTTTTGTCACCCTGCGTGGTGGCGCAGGCTGCAAACAACTTGTTCCCAGCAGGCTCCGGAGCCCTGCTCAGCATCCCAATTGAGCTATCCTTAATGGGCTTCAATTTTAATTTGCTTTTATTGGAAAACACAGATGGTGACCCCCTCCTTCCCCCCTGCCCAAACATATACAGGGTAATAACATTTATGGGGGAAAGACATTATCTGCAAACACAGCCACAGCTCCGGCAAAAGCCCCACCGCCACACAGCGACATGCAGCTGCGCCACGGAGCTCTGTGCCTGGCTTGTAAAGGCAGGGCCACACAAAGCCACCAGCACGGCGGGGGCAAGGGGAGGCAGGACCAGGGTCTAGCGAAGGAGAACTAAAGTCCAAGACCAGGCATTGGCGCAGCCGAGGAAGTCTGGCAGATTAACCTGGTTAACTTCTTCCACGGTCAGGTCTTTGCAAAGCAACGTGGGGAGCTGCCCGGAGTGGAGGGATGCCCAAAGCTGGATGCCCAAAGCCTAGGGCTGGAGGGCTGCGTTGGTGTACCCCCCCACACACCAGAGCCAGCCCCTGCAGCTGCTCCCAGCATCACTGGCTCCAGCCAGTTCGGAGGTGACGGCAGCACAGGGCCAGGCACATGAGCTGTGGTGGGGAGTCCTCCAGCAAACAATAAGCATCAAGTAGCCCTTGACTTGCACCACACTGTCCTGGTTTTGGAGTTGATGGAGGTAATTTTCCTCTCAGTAGCTGGTGTGTTTTGGATTTTGTATGTGAAGAATGTTGATAAACACACTGGTGTAATGAGTTGTTTCTGATGAGATCAAGGAGACTGCCTGGCTTTCCAAGTCCTGCTAATGTGCAGGTGCAGGAAGCTGGGAGCGATATAGCCAGAACAGTTGACCCAAACCGGCCAAAGAGAGTGTTCCGTGCCATAAACGTCATACTCAGTATACAAGTGGGGGGTGTCCCAGGGAGGGGGGCACACGTCTGGCATCCCTTGCTCTCTCCCTTTTGCTCCTTTGCTTGCCGCTCGGTTTTGTTTCCGTGATCGCTGCTCAGGACGGGCTGTGCCGGTCACTGGGATGTGGGGTGATGAGAAAACATACATTGTTCATTTTGTGTATTTTAATATCCTTATATTCTGTTATTATTGTAGTTTTCCTTTGCTATTCTAGTAAACTGTCTTCATCTCAGCAGCTAGTGCTGCTGCGTGTAGCCCCGGGCCCCCTTTCACACCCGCATCGCCGCCGAGCCCTCAGAGCACGTGGCTGAGCGGGGATGCCCTCCGCCGCACACGTCTGGCTCCGCGCATCTACCTGACAGCCAAGTATTCCTGCTTTTCACTGTTTTTACTGACAGGCTGTAAATTTGCTTCTGGTTGGCAGCTCCAAGCTGGAACAGCTTGGGAGGAACCGCAGGGCCAGCTGCAGGCTTGTTTTTGCCAAGCCGCGCAGGGATGCCCCATGCCCTGGGCTGGCCGTGGCAGTGGGTGGCTTCGGATCAGGCTCCCAGCCACGGGGAGCATCTCCCTGGGACAGACATAGGAAATCCCAAAATCCCTACAAGGGGTTTGGTTTCCTTTTAGCCCCTCCTGCTGTCAGAGCATCTCTCTGTCTCTATCCCTTTGGTATCCCCGGGGGTTTGCTGGCAGCCACGCTAGGAATGCAAACCCTGCGTCCCCTTTGGGCCCCCCCGCTGTAGATAAAGCCACAGCGGAGCCAGCAGCTGAGGGCAGTGGGTATTTTTAGCGTGCTGCAAACGTTTCCTTCCTTGGCAAAACCCCATCTTCAATACCTCACCATGGAGAGGGCTTCCTCTTTCACGCCTGGGTGGTTCATTACACAACGGCGGCAGGCTGAACCAAGGGGATGCTCCACTGGCGGATGTAGCCCAGCAGGGCCACGGAGATGATCAGAGGCTGGAGCACCTCTCCTGTGAGGCCAGGCTGAGAGAGTTGGGGCTGCTCAGCCTGGAGAAGAGAAGGCTCCAGGGAAACCTTATTTCCAGAAATGGGGCACCTGCAAGGGCTGCATCAAGGAGCTCGGGGACCAGGGAACAGGGAATGTCCACACCGGGATGGATCTGCAGGTCTGCAGATCAGCCTGGAGAAGGTGGCAGCAGCTTATGAACTAGCTCTGCTGCTCACGGGGCTGGAGGAGAGCACAGGTCGGGGTCCAGGCTACCACTGGGATGGGGTCCTGGAGAGCCCAGTGCTTACGGAGACTCATTTCCATCACAAAACTAATACAACAAATGTGAGCAATCACTGAGCAAAACTCATTTTGCGAGCTGAAGACAAGGGCATCAATGAACTGAGGATGAGGAGTTGCGTAGGCAGAGACAACCGTAATCTGGTTACATATATGAGGGAAGAGATTTTTTGCACCCAGCAAAAAGAAACACACCCAGAGGTGGAAAAAAGGGCAATTTCAAAAAGTTGAAGGGGATTATTAGCACAAATTGATTAGAGGAGAAATGTAAACAAAAACAATGAAGAGTAATTACAGCTAGCTTAAGAAGGCTTTGCCAAAGTCTCATAAATCTGCGATCATAAAAGAAGGCGTCTTCAGCTAAAAATTATCTTGGCTTTGAATAAAAGAAAAAATTGCAGTAAAAATAAACATATTGTATAAATTAAAACCAGAGGAAGCTAGCAGCAGTAAATTAGCAGTTATAAGATGCAGACAGTTGCGAAAGGATGCATCAATGAAAAAGTCGACGGCCAGCAAACATAAAGGAGAGAAAAAGAGGAATTTTTAAATGCACCAAAAGCAAACAGAACCAGAGCTGCGGAAAGGCGAGTCCACGGGGATGCTCGAGTGCGAAGGCAGGCAGCAAAGGCCCAACGCACCGGGCAAAGCCAAGGGCAAAGCCAAGAGGGACGAGCAGATGTGACGGCTCCAGGTTGGGGGACCAGCGGTGACCAGGGAACGGCGAGAGCCACAAATGCACCTGAGAGCCCTCGCTGGCAACATCCCACCGCCCCGGGCAGCAGCTCACCCTGCCCCATCCAGGAGCGAGTCATGTGCAGTATTTGGGCCACGTTAGCAACTTTAGAGTTGTTTCCCCACAGCAGCAGCATCCCCAAGACAACTACTTGCTCTCAAGCAGCTCCTTCGTGTGGTCAGTGGAGCCCCCAAGGCAAGGACAGCCCCAGGAGCAACACCTCTCCTCTCCCTTGCCAACGCATTTTGCAGCACACCAAGCAGGGACAGCGTAGTCCGAGGACGGGGAATGATTTCGTAGCATCCTGCAGGGCTGGTAGGAAGGAGCTCGGGGGTCTCGGTCCAACCCCCATCCCCACCACGAGACCAGGGCAGCTGGGGCTTTGCCCAGCTGAGCCTGGGATCTCCAGGGATGGAGATGCCCCAGTCCTCTGGGGACCCAGGGCAAAGTGATGCAGACACTTCCAGCTGCTCAGCAAACCCTTCCTGGACCAGGAGGATGCCTAACGCACACGGCCCAGGTGCTGCCTGCAGAGAGGCCATGGTGACTCTACGCAAACCGCTGCAGGAGCCGTCCTGGCCCCCTGGGCATGACCACCAAACCCTGGGGAGGAGAAACAACCCATTGGCTTTGCAAAAGCCACAGCAGTCACCCAGACAACTCAGCTAACATCTTGGCAGGAGTCAAACCAGAGAGATGCCCGAGGCGTTAGCTGAGCAGTCAGGATGTAGGACAACACGGCAAGCATTGGTGAGGGCACGTTCAGAGCCAAAACCCAGGCAGTTCAGCCCCACACTGTGCCGTTACTTCCTTGCTCTGAACCTCAGATACTTTGTCAAGGAGCTACAGCAACGGGGACGTCCCCTGAGCAAGCTTTGATGATAAAAGTGGCAGAGGTAACAGCGTGGATGTTGGGCAGAGGTAGCTAGGAGTTGGTGGTTCCTCGAATCCCTCTGGATGGGGAAGCACAAGCCATCAGGAGTGGTGGGGGAGGACAGACCGCTGCCACCACGCTTCTGCAGAGAGGAAGGTCCCTGTTTCACTGTCTTTTCTCACTGTGGGTAAAAGAATCTTGCATGTAGGGCAGCAATGCCCAGTTCTTCCAGAGCACGGCCGTGCAAGGAGAGGGTATCGTTCTTCACCATAGGCTGGGAGGGAAACTGAGGCAGGGAGCCCTCCCCATCACCTGCCCCAGGATGCTCCCAGGAGAGGCTGGTGCAGGGGAAATCAGTGAGCACGGAGCACTTTGTCCCCTTGCAATGCATGGTTTTGGCTTGGCACTGATCAGCACCCCCGGACCCTTGCAGCACATGACACTGAAGTGACATCACGGCGGCTGGCACTGCCCGCACCCAGCCAGAGACACACACCCAGCGCTCCCCACGTGCAAAACCACCCTGTCAAGAAGAGAGCAGCTCTGCATCCTCCGAGCAACAAAGGATGCACAGACACCTACAGCTTTGCAGGGTTTAGGGCCTTCTCTTGCTGCCTCAGCCTCATAAAAGTACCGTACTTCCAAAACGTAGCATACAGGGTGCCCGAGGAGTTACCTGACAGCCTCCTCAGCCTTGACAGGGGAAATCAGGTGAAAAGTCTTGTGCAGGGAATGCACCATCTCCCAAATTCCCTACTCAGCAAGAAGCAGCCTTTATAAATCAATGTCTGCAGGAGGAAAACACGTGAGGGAGCAGCAAGTTCATTCTCCTCTTGCTGCTGCACTCCCGATGCTCCTTGAATCCCGTAAGTGATGGGAAGAGATCTCTGGAGGGCTCCAGTCCCACCTCCTGCTCAGGGAGAGACTCTGATCTATGGGATGTGCTTGAGCACCCAGGGATGCGCCCAAACCCCCAGCAGCACTAAGAGAAGAGGACATTGCTCTTCTCCCACTTCCCAAAGCTGCACTCGGTCCTCTGCCATCACAGCACCCCCCTCCTCCCCCATCTCCACAGCTCTTGCAGGAGGCGCTGCTCCCTGAGAGCATCCCAGTGGGTCCTGCTGCTCCCATGCAAGAGCCTTGGCCAGCCAGCGGCCACGATGGCCGAGCCATGGGAAGCCACCAGCACCCCGCGCCACTGTCGGTGATGGCGGAGCAGATGGGTTGCTGGCTCTGGGTACATATGGCAGCCAACACATCTCAGCGGGCACGTAGCACGGGCCCAAGGTGGCCGCACTGGCATCCTCCAGACCAGATTTGCTCGGTAGGCAGAGTGTGAACTTGCACGCATAGCTTCGTGCACGGTCACCGTGTCTTCTCCAGAGCACCTGGGACCACAGCACGCCCCAGAAAGCTACGTGACAAGCCACCAGTGCCACAGAGAGTCCAGAGGCCACGATGCCAGCGCAGCCCAGAGATGACCCTCCAGCTGTCTCTCCTCAGGGTGGGATGCTTTCAGGCAGAGGGTGAGCACAGCCCAGGCCTTGGCAGCAGCACCACTCCCCTGAATCGGGAAGCCAGAGCAAATCCAGTGGATTTGATCTTGGCAGGTGCCGAGCCTTCCGATGGGAGAGGTGTCCGATGCCTCTTATCGTCCACGGGGCAGCATGGCTGATGCAGCAAGAGCAACAGTCCCACGGGAGAGGGGCTGCTGCCATGCGCAGCCTCGCAGGGCGCCAGGGCTCTCCCCATCCTGCTGGAAACCCTTCCCTGAAAATGCCACAGCTGCCCTGGCAGAGAAACCGGCGGGATGCGCAGGGCTGCTGGACCCATCTACCCGCTCGCACTGCCAGGGATTTATAGATGAATAAAACACCCCTTGGATGAGCCTTTGTGTACTCCTCTCAGAGAAAATAATTAACTCTTGATGCAGTTTTGACTCACGGGACGTGGATTTAAAGAACTCGGTAAAACCTCAAAGCGGTCTTGCTCCAAGCATGGGCAAAAGGAAATTTAACATTCCCCGTATCACACCAGGGCAGCAGAGAGTCTGGTCTCGCTGGTTCCGCACACCCACTTGTCCCCTTGCCACCATGTCCCCAGCCTGGGACTGATCCTCAGGGAGAGTCTGCAAGGAGCAAAGTCCTGCGTCAGGGAGCCCGGGAAAGAAGCCACGGAGGGATGAGAGAGGTGGGGGACAGGAGGGAGCATCCCTGCTGGGACCAGCCCTGCCAGTCGGGGAGGCCACGGCTGCTGATAGTTGGTTTCCACCGCGGAGGAGCCGGGCAAATGCGAAACAAGGTGATCAGACCTTCAGTGCCTTTTATCTCTGATAACTTTTTTTCCTTCAGATATCCTGCGTTTGCCCAATGGGGACACTCATGTGAACAAGTCCCCAAAAGCGAAATGTTGCATTGTGGAGGCACAGGTGACAGGAGGGGACACCTAAATGGCTCAGTCAAATACGTGGGTCCTCTAAAGTGGCACCTGGGATGGGGCAGAGCACGCAGGGATGCGCCCAGGAGCAGAGCCTTCACCAGCATTCATTACAGAGATGGCACAAGGCTTGCAAACGCTCATTCAGTGCCTGGGGCGTGGGCCTGCTTTGTCTGCCCCTCTTGAAAAAAAAAAAAAAAAAGAGGTATTTTCTGTATTTTCTGCTCCCCACCGAGCAGAGAAACATGAAACACCGGAAAACACAACACTGAGCGCCCACACACCGAATGCACGAAGGGGCTTTGGCCCCTTTTTGCTACAGGGGAGGAGGTAGCCAAGGACCCTGGGCACTGACACCCCCGCCAGCCCGGGGGCAGCGGGGACCCCCACCCGAGCCCCGTGGCCGGTGGCTGGCTGCAGCAGGCCGGTTGTCACAGACACGGCAACGGGCATCCAACCGCGAGGACGGGCGAACAAAGGGCAGTTCACGGCTCCATCGATCGGGAGGTCAGACGGGTGAGGCGTGAACACCTGGTCCGACACTCTGCCCTGCGCCGGCCGAAGGACTTTCCCAAGGTTTATTTAGACACGGGCGAGCCTTTCAGAAGGAAGCATCCAATACCGCTGTTAAATTTCCCAGGATGGAAAACTCTCCCCAGCCCCGGTTTGTGCCCACAGGGAGGGACCGTGAGCGGCACAGGGGAAGCGCCAGTCGATGTCGCAGCGGCCGTGTCACGTGCGGCTGGGAGATGCCTGTGCGCAGCAGGGTAACCCTCCGCGTGTCTGGCCACCTTTGCATTTGTTGCCATATCCCATTAAATTGAAGCTTCTGCAAGATGTTACCAGGGAGAGGTTGGCTCCGTGGTACCTGCGGAGGACCAACACGTTCCTGCATCGGGCAGTGGGAGCGTGAGGCCTCGGCATCCGCTGCAGTTGAAGGCAGGTTCGCAGGTTTCCAAGCCAGCAAAGAGCCTGGCCAGGCTGCCCGGCCATCCCCCCACCCAAACACGCGCCCCAGGATGGCTGGAGACAGAGGGGTATTAGCTGGTGGGAAGAGCCTGGGGGTCAAAACCAGTTTATGAGAAATCAGTCACCTTTGATCTGCAGATTACGACCAATAGCGAATTGACTACATCCCTGGGTGAGCTGCTGCACAGTTAATTAGACACGTTATTAAAAACATGCTCCTCTACCAGTCTGAATTAGTCCAGCTTCCAAGCCACAGAGTCCTGCCCTGCTAAATTAAATAGACCTTCACAATTAACAACCCTTCCTCCAGGCCGGCACCAGCAGATGAGGCAGAAGACACTCCTTATTCTTCCAGATAAAGCAAACGACAGGCAGGTTTCCACACTTTGAGTCATGACCACAGCTGGTTTATTTTCTTTTTGATTCTCTGCACCAGAAACAGACCCGGCATCCGGGACCCATCATCACAAAGAAAGCACGAACTGGCAGGTCCTGGCTCACCAGGTGAGGACCTGATCAGCTCTTTCACTCCAGGGAAATGCATTTCAAAGGTGTTTTTTGGGGGGGTGATTCTCGGGCTAGCATCTCCTGTCCCACAGCCGTGGACCACACCTTCTGCTCCCAGACACACCACGGCTGTTCTCAGAGCCACTTTTCTTCCTCTGATGCACCAAATCGTCTCAGGTGCAACCAACCCACCCTCTCCAGCCTCTATTACTCTCCCGAGACTGGTACTTACTGCCAACAGGGATCTCCTTAGCAATGCTGCCCAAAAAGTGGTGATGGCCCGCTCATTTTCCTATCATCAGCCAATTTTCAGCCCCTCAGTACACACGTGTAAATCCATTCCTAGCCAGAGCACCACGGGACCCCCCTCGTACTCCTTACACTGCTGAATTGCACATAAAAGATTTGAAACCTCTGCTTACCTCTGCAATGGCTCTGGGGGTGACTCATCCGCTCCCCAGTTTGAAAGCACCAAGCGCTGCCCACGTGCTTTTCTCCACACTGAAGCACTGCGTGGTGCACGTCTCCGTGATCGGCCCATGGTTATAGAATCATAGAATCATGGAATGGTTAGGGTTGGAAGGGACCTTCAAAGGTCATCCAGTCCGACCCCCCTGCAAGGAGCAGGGACATCTCCAACCAGACCAGGTTGCTCAGAGCCTCATCCAAGCTGGCCTTGAACGTTTCCAGGGATGGGGCCTCCACCACCTCTCTGGGCAACCTGTTCCAGTGTTCTACAACTCGCATTGTAAAAAAATGCCAGCCCAAGCAAGAGGGCATGTCCTCGGGGTAGCTTTGTGTCCCATGATACGGCAAAGCGAGTCCTGCTGCTGCCCTGTCCCCCCAAGCCCCGTGTCTCCATCAGCAGAGCAGAAAACAGATGACACCCCTTGAACAGCATTGCCGTGAGCCTGGGTTTTTCCCTGGGTACCCATCCTCTGTGGGGTTTTGTAGCTGGCTCTCTCATTTTTCAAGAGTTGTCCCGGCTGCCTGGGAGCCTTGTGGGGACCACGCACGCTGGCTGCGGGACTCAGCCCTCTCCAGTATCCCGACCCCCCACCAGCCGG
>JAAGAY010141832.1:19006-40458 GCA_011801015.1 Ardeotis arabs | reverse complement strand
CCCTGCTAAATTAAATAGACCTTCACAATTAACAACCCTTCCTCCAGGCCGGCACCAGCAGATGAGGCAGAAGACACTCCTTATTCTTCCAGATAAAGCAAACGACAGGCAGGTTTCCACACTTTGAGTCATGACCACAGCTGCTTTATTTTCTTTTTGATTCTCTGCACCAGAAATGGACCCGGCATCCGGGACCCATCATCACCAGGAAAGGACGAACTGGCATGTCCTGGCTCACCAGGCAAGGACCTGATCAGCTCTTTCACTCCAGGGAAATGCATTTCAAAGGTGTTTTCAGGGGGAGTGATTCTCGGGCTAGCATCTCCTGTCCCACAGCTGTGGACCACACCTTCTGCTCCCAGACACACCGTGGCTGTACTCAGAGCCACTTTTCTTCCCCTGATGCACCAAATCGTCTCAGGTGCAACCAACCCACCCTCTCCAGTCTCTATTACTCTTCCGAGACTGGTACTTACTGCCGACGGGGATCTCCTTAGCAATGCTGCCCAAAAAGTGGTGATGGCCCACTTATTTTTCTATCATCAGCCAATTTTAAGCCCCTCAGTACACACCTGTAAATCCATTTCTAGCCAGAGCACCACGGGACCCCCCCGCCCCGTACTCCTTACACTGCTGAATTGCACTTAAAAGATTTGAAACCTCTGCAACGGCTCTTGGGGTGACTCATCCGCCCCCCAGTTTGAAAGCACCAAGCACTGCCCACATGCTTTTCTCCACACTGAAGCACTGCGCGGTGCACATCTCCATGATCGGCCCATGGTTACGGCCAGCACGTCCTCGGGGTAGCTTTGTGTCCCATGATATGGCAAAGCGAGTCCTGCTGCCTGCCCTGTCCCCCCAAACCCCGCATCTCCCTCAGCAGAGCAGAAAACAGATGACACCCCTTGAACAGCATTGCTGTGAGCCTGGGTTTTTTCCTGGGTATCCATCCTCTGTGGGGTTTTGTAGCTGGCTCTCTCATTTTACAAGAGTCGTCCCGGCTGCCTGGGAGCCTCGTGGGGACCACGCACGCTGGCTGCGGGACTCAGCCCTCTCCAGTATCCCGACCCTCCACCAGCCGGCGAGCCTCCGCCTCGCTCCCAGAGGCTTTTATTAGAAACACACAGTCATGAAACACTGCAAGTGGAATCCATTACACAGCATTTAGTACGTATCATTCGTATTTCACAGCCGGCAATCTTTCTGATTTCACAGGGAAACGGCTATTAAAAACCCTGCTGCAGCCGATGGGAAGGGACCGGTGCATCAGGTGGGAGTGGGGATGGAGGGAATATTTCCATGCCCAGGATGGACCTGCTCCCACGTGTGGACATCTTTCACAGCCAGCCTCTCCCATCACATCCTCCACTAGTGAGATGCTGGTGGTGTGCGGGAGAAGGCAGCTCTGCTGTCCACAAATAATTCTCTTTCATCTGACTCAGGTGCTTTTTAAAGCTAAGATATGATTGCAAATTATTACTGCAAGGAAAGAGAAACTCTGAAGCACTCCAGCGTTTAGTTTAGCATCGCGCCCTTCAAGGTATCATGGATGTCTGCAGACATTTCTAGTTTGTGCACAGCAGAAATGTGGCCAGCCATGCCTTAGAGACAAATCAACCCATGGATTAGTTCCTCTCCCACCTTCTCCTCAGTGCTTCCCTCCCCAGAGTTCTGGGAGAGGATCTGTGGGACAGCAGGGATTCATGGCCAGATGAGATTGTCACCATCAGGGCAATGCTATTCATGGAGCACCAACATTCAGGGCAGAGCGAGAAGAGATCAAAAAACAAGACACGGTTTAAACCCCGCACCTGGCCATTCCCAGAAAGATGCAATTTCCTACAGAAAAGGCTGAAACTAATGAAGGGAAAACGTAGTTTTCACCCATGCCCAGCTAAGCAAAAAGCATCTCATCCCATAGAACAAGAACAGTGACTCAACTCATCCGATAAAAGGAGAACAGCAAGTGACTACAGGATGGGCAGTTTGACCCAGGAGAGACCTTTTCTAAAATATAAATTGTGACTTGGGAGGTTCAGGCTGGATATTAAAAGATTATTTAGGATATCGCTTCCTCAGGAGGGCCGTACAGCTCTGAGGCAGGCCACCTGAGAGGTGGGGGATCTCCAGCACTGGGGGTTTCCAGGACTTGACTGGGCAAATCCACAGCCATCCTGATCACTGCTACGACTGGGGCAGGGAGACCTTGGGGACAGGGACACTGAGCTGGACATCTCTGATTAAAGTTGGAGATGCCTTGTTTTACTAATGGAGTTGAAAAATCTTCTTCACCTAGAAGGTGAGCAGATATAGCAGGACCCCCCAGCACTTCCCCAGTTCTATATAACGATGGAAGCCGCTACCTCATCCAGACCTCTGTTTTCCACCCCAATGTTCCTTTCTTCTGGCAAGTGGAGCTACAACACGCAGCTCTGAATTCTGCCCATAGGAAGGCTGGCTGAAAGCACAGGCTGGGAAACACTCCCGTACATCATTCAGACCCACCTTCACATTTACCATCCCAGGAAGTAGGAGCCACTCCATCCCACTGACAACACCACCCTTTCTGCCTACTCCAGGACCCCCATCTGTTTAGTATTATAATTTATTTGAAGGGGGAAAAATAGCATTGCTTTCTCTTTATTGTGTTTTGGAGCAAAAGTCCAGCTGATGCACAAAGACAGCAATGCATGAGTAAGGCAGGGACTCCCTGGTCCAACGCGAGGCTCATTGACGTGAGTGAGTCTCTGTGCCTTGGCCTCCATCCCCTAAATTCAGAGGCTCACCCACCCTTCAGTGGATGCCAAAAGGACTCTTTTTTCCTTAACCAGCTGAAACTGCACAGCCCAAAGCCAAGAGACATTCCAGCAAATGTCTAGCAGGAGAGACCTTTTCAGGTGAAAGTTGGTTTTGCTGGGACAGCAGATCCTTCTCCATCAGCAAAGCAGGGCACTTCTTCTCACAAAGGCTGTTGTCATTGCATGTCCTCCCAAACACAGCCCTCAGTGGTCTTTCTTCAGTCCTAAAAGATCCCATTCAACTCACCTGACACTGTGCCTAACCTGAGGCTGAGGAAGGCTTGGACTCCTCCCTCCATTTCAGCAGGAAATCTGCCCAGGACTCCTGAGGAGGAGAATGGTGAGAGCCAGGGAGAGGTGAGTGCAGGGTGACCAGCATGCGTGAATCGAGCTGCCACCACAGACTCTGCTGTCACCTCCCCAAACCATGACTCCTTCAGCTCCCAGCTTGTCTACAAAGGAGGGGGTCCAACCATGCCGTCAGCAGCATGTCGATCCACCAGACCTGGGATCAGGACTAGTCTACACTGTAAATTCATCACAGGGCAGTTAAGTTGAAGAGGATGCTGAAGAAGACATTTCAGTTTGCATTGGCTCAGCTGATCCACCATTGTGCCAATATAAATCAGAAACATGCTCAGGATATGAAATGGTGCAACGACACACGTGATGGAAAGCCAACACGTGATGGAAAGCCAACTCGTGATGGACCAATGACCCTGCTCTCATCATCACATTTCTGCTTCTCACATTGCCTGGTGCCTTGTACCTGTCAATATCTGTCATCGTTACGCTATATCATACCCTGCGATCAGTGAGGTCAGGCTCGTTACATAATTTTAATGTACAAAGCGCATTAAAGACCCTGAGGTCTATGACTTCGGACCTCACAATGACACAAAAAGAGGGCTGAATCACCGGATTGCAAGCATGTAATTGCCCCAGCACTGATGATCACAGCCTGTGTGGCCAAAGGGAGGACAAGCCAAACCTGAAATGGTTTTGCCCGTTGCTCCAACCGCGTTCGTTTCCCAGATCTCAGAAAATTCACAAGCAGAGTCAACCAGGAAACAGGAATGAAAAGTACAAATGAAAATCAGAGGAATTTTGAGCCAGATGATCTTTGGAGGTCCTTTCCAACCCAAACCATTCTATGATTCTATGTTCTATGACTCAAAGAAAAGTTTAAACAACTTTTGGTTTTTAAAGGCTACAATTTGACAACCTAGGAAGACAACAACTTCAAACAAAACCAACCTCAGAGCGCTGGCGATGACTGCACATACCACGGCAATACATGAGAAACAGAGGGAGAGTAAGCAGGCAACTTGTATTTTATTGTGACTGGCATGAAGTGAATCAAGTTAATAAGGGAAATCTATGAAAAACCCATGTCTGGTATGGCTGAGGACAGGAAGAAGTTATGGTGGTGGTGTTCTTTTAAGCACGTGGACAGAATGCTAATTAAAAATGTTAAAATTCACAGGAACATAGAAAAAAAAGCATTGACAATGCTCAGGAATGGAGATCTGGAGATCCTGTCACCTTTCTGGGCCCTGCTTCACCACTGAACCATTTTCAAGGCAATTTCGGGGTGGGGGTGGGGAGTTAATTTCATTTTTTTTCCCTACACGCAATCAGAGCTTCCCTTGCTGCAGGTCTGTTTAACAGCTTGTGAAGGATGGCTGTAGTCAGCCAGTCTGCGTCTTTATTAGGAAAGTAGGATGTTATTTCCATAGCCCTCTGGAGGACTGGGCTGCTTCCTCCCGTTAGTAACACGGGATTCCTTAGCTCATACATAACTAGCGATCCAGGGACTGTCTGATTGTAATTCTCTTAAAAATCACACACGCCGTTTGCGAGCATCTAGCAAATAATGAAGACTTTGGCTGCGGCTGGAACGGATGCATCAAGACCACATGGTGATCAAACAACTCCGCTCATTTCTACACAGACAACAGCCTCGGGGAGGTGGGAGAGGCCACAGCCATCGTTTATCTCCATTTCTGGGCTTTTCAGTTACAACACTTTCATAAACAAGCCCAAGGAACCATGGCCACATGAAATTCCTGTATACTACCTCCACAAGAGTCTGAAAAATCAAATTCTGGGACTAGCCATTAACATAAAAAAACCACAAGCAAGCTCCACAGCCTGGTGCCAGCACTGGTCAACGTTTGCATGAGTAACTGGGCAGTGGAGCAAACCTACGCGGCTCTCTCCAATACCGTGTTTCCAGAGAGCATCCCCATCCCCTTCACCAAGGAGGGGAGAGACACGGCCAGAAACACTCTGGAAGGCAGGAGGAGACTTCAGAAAGATCTTCATCACTTGCAACAGCAGTCTGAGGAAAAGACAGTGCAGATCCAACAGCCCTGCCTGCACAAGGCAGGGGACAACTTCTGACTGAGAATTATTGGAGCTCATAATGCTTTAGAGACTGGCACGCGGAGAGGGAGAACTAAGAAAATCAAACACATTTCACAGTGACAGACTCAACAGACTCCAAGAATTAGCAAGCAAGAGGCCACGAGGGGACGCCTGGGAGAAGAAGAAAGCTGGTAAGTCCTTGAAGACACGAATGCAGAAGCATCTCCACGCAGAAGAATCACGTTTAGTAGATGCACTAGGATTACAATGTGAGGAAATGGTAGGCACTCAAGGTCTCGCTCAGCCTGAAATCACTTCAGGGAAAATAATGAAAACGCTGATGTAATTCAAATCATAAAGAATTAAAGAACAGGAGTATAATTAGCACCAGTCAACATACTTCTACAGGAAACAGGTCTTGTCAAACAAATCTGATTTAATTCTTCACTGAGATTACAAGTTTGATTGGTGAGAGTAACCGTGTGCGAGGCAGGAGGCTTTCTGACTGCCGAAACCAGGAGGCGTGACGGCAGCACGGGGGAGCAGAGCTGGCCGTGCCAGCGGCAGCCGAGCCGTTGCCCAGGCGTATGACTCCGTACCGCCAAAAACACGCTAAAGGGATTAAGAGCTGATTAGCTGGCAAGTTTCAAATAATAGTTCCCAGTGTTGGACCTCAGTGGGCTCTGCAGGAACTAGCCCCAGGTTCATTTCTGTCTTGCAGCCAGCATGACAGAGAGGGATGAGGGAAACCGATGCTGAAGTATCCAATGCTTCTCCAGGCTCACAGAGCATCCTCAGGTAAAGGATGTGGGATTCACCTCCCTTGGCATTAGCCATATGAAAAAATAATGCTTTCACTTTAATGCAGTTGTTAATTTTCTACAGATAGTAACGACAGAGAGAAAAGAGCCTCCAAGGACAAGCCAGATGATCTAAACCAGCCACCCCAGGCAGGTGGACTGAATTGTCCTCTGCAGGATGCTAACGGCGGGGGTCTTGCTAACCGCTTACATTAGAAACCCTGCTTTTGTGCTGGTGATTACACTGACCAAATCATCTTCAAATGAAGGTTGAGGCAGGGGCATAATCCTTAAAAGAATTAAAATTTGGTTGGGAAAAGCACTGGAAAGCCTGGTCTCCTCCAGCAAATGCCCCTCGATCTGCTGTGGCTCCCCAGCCAGGGGGGTCTCCCGGCTCGCCAGCCAGGAAAATCTCCAGACGGTCCCAGTGACACGGTGGCACTGACTGGGGAAAGCCCCCTGCACTCCGCTCTGGCACCGCAGCATGGACGCTGTTCCCACCCAATAGACGTTCGCTGTGTGTGAAACAACGGGACAGCTTCGGTCCTGTCCCAAGCGGGGAGGTGTCACCGACAGGGCTGCCGTCACAGCCAGGGGCCTCCCTGGGAGCCAGGAGGACTCGGGAGGTGAGTCTGGGTGAGTCTGAGTGTGCAAACAAATGCTGACTTTGCTCTTCCTTCCCCTCCACTGCTAGGAAAGCAGGGGAAAAACCATGGGTTTAAGATTTCCAGGAGAGAGAAGATGACTGTCCTGGGCAGTACCATCTACGAGGTCCCACAGATGAGCTGCCCCAAGACACGACCCAGGTGTGCGCAGACCTGCCTCCGGGATGCAGCAGCCAGGCCAGGGAACATCCTCAGCGCCACCCGCATCCCTCCATTCCCCACTTGTGGCTCCCCGAAGGCTGAACGACAAAACCCAAAGCACCCCAAGAAAGTCCCATGGATGGCATTAAACCGGGGGCTCTTCCATGGCAGGTGTCACAGGTGGAGGTGAAGGTGAGCACGCACCCACGGCTAGAAAGAGACCACTCAGCACCCAGCCTGAGCTTTAGGATTTTCAAGAGCTTTTGGGAACTCACTCAGGCTTCAGCAGAGACAAGACAGGTCTGAGGTGTGCTGGGAGACGGGACAGAGAGATTCCCAGGTCCTCGCCTGCCCCAAGGTTCGGGAAAACTTTCCAGCACCCCAGCAAATGGCAAATCTGTCTGGAAAAAAAGCCCTCAGCCATGGGGAGGGAGCAGCTGCTGTTGTCAGTGCCTTCTCGGCTTGTCACGGCTGCCTCGTACCCCCTGCCTCCCCAGCCAGATCCTCTGACATCCAACACCGCCTCTGCCAAGCCAGCCCAGTTGGGTTCCCCCGCTAATGCAAGCAGAAAAGCCGTCTTTTGGGGGCTCCTTTAAAGCGGTGCCCCCCTCCCTCAAAAGAAGACTTAGTCAAAGCAAATGCCAGACCCATTAAGAGCAAAGGACCTCGCAGCCAACAGAGGAATGCTTGGGCTTGATGGACTGTTTATAGAGTCTTTTATAGGAAGGATGGGTAACCTAATCCCAACTACAACATTTTTTATGCTGCTCTATGAGGGTTCAGCTGTGATTAAACTGCTGGCACAGTCCCATGGCACATAAAACCATGGAGACCAGCAAGTCTCATCCCCGCCGGAGCCCTGCAAATGCAAGCAGCAAAACTATTCCAAGCATTAAAGGCCGGCGAGCCTTGCCGCAGGCCATCCCTGCTTGCACCTCCGATGGGCCTCGCTATCTTAAGAGACCAAAATAAAAGCGACGCCGCAGTCGCTGCGCTGATCTCTAGGGAATATTTACCCCTGCTGCGGTCCAGAGCAGGACAAAGGATAACCACCCCTCCAGGACTCGTTTCGGGTCCCAGGAGCTGGGTGCAGGAGATGCAACTGCTCTTGCAAAAATGTGCTCTCAACAGCGGGCTTCCATGTCCTTCTCTCCTAGAAGCAGCCCCAGGACCAGCACCAGGTCCTCCACCACCCTCTCAAGACACCCTCCCACCGCAGCATTTTCTGAGCAGTTAAACTGCTTGATTTTGAGCCAACCTCACTAAACTGAGATTATCCAAGTTGTGTGTCCCCGCGGTCTCTACCAGGCTGCCATTCCACAACTGGAGCAGAGATCGCGGTCCCGAGCACAAGCAATGTCCTCCCAGCAGCCGGCCTCCTGGGAGAGGCCATCCACTTGGCTCAAGCAGATGTTGACCCAGGAAACTATGCCCACCTGGGACAAAAAAAACCCTGGGGGCTCCAATTTGACTGTCTGAGAAGGATTTGGAGAGGGAGAGGTTGGAAGAGTGGGCACCTCCAAGCCCAGGCTTGCACAGGATCACACCAAATCTACACTGGAGGACAGGCTGGCACAGCAAAGCAAAACCCCTCTGCAGCCCCTCAGCTTAGCTGGAAAGGGGAAAAGAGGCTGGGGCAGGAAGCCCCTCTGCCACAACGCATCGATGGGGGCTGTACACGGGACGTGCATCCCCAGGGAGCGCGACAGCTCGACGTCAGACTGGCAGGGTCTCCCTTGGCACGGCTGGTGGATGGGACTTCTTCAGGCAATTTGAACATTATGGTTGTTTCATTTTATTGTTATAGAATTGGAACAGAACCAAGTCTTTGCTGTTTTGGTTTTTTTTTTTCTTTGTTGACTCATCCATCAGTTTGTCTGGTCACCCTCATGATACTCCCTGGCATGATGCATCGTCTCCTCCATGGCCACCACGCACGCATTCCAGGTGGCTTCCCAACGTTCCCATTAGCCTGCGGCCAATGCGAGGTGGCCTCTCGGAGTTAAAGCTCCGGAGAATGCCGAGCACAAGAGCCTGCCATCAATTTCAAACCTTTCTTCTGCATCAAATAAAAGACACCACCATCTCAGAAATCCTGCGCTGAGCATCCCCAGCCACAGCAGCCAGGAGAGGGACGTGTCCCGCAGTGCACAGCCGGGCTCTTTATGTGGGATGGGCCTTTGCCAGCAGTTTTATTTTAGCCCTGCACAAGAGTAGAGCACATTCGTGCCGCTGAAGGGAAGGAGACCCCGCAGCGCTTTCGGATGCTGTCACCTAAGCCTGTGCACCCACGAGGTTTCTCCTTCCAGCAGAGACCCTGATGCACCATGCGCAGGGCAATGGGCACCGTGATGGAAGCACAACGGGATGGGCACATCGCCACAGCTCAGTGAGCTGCCGGCACCCCCGGGAGACCCACAGCAGGGGCCAGGCCCTTCTCCACCCCACTGACCACCAAGCAATTCAAGGGTGGATGACACACCCAGGGCTGACCTCGCAAATCTCCTTTTTTTTTTTTTTTTTTTTTCCTTTTCCCTCTGTAGCCCACACACCGAGGACCTCCCAAACACACTGTACACGCTTTCCAAGGGCTAAGCACCCCAAGTGCAAGCTCAGGTCATATTTAGGCCACCCAAATTACAAGGCAAGACTTCTCCTTGAGGGTGACCTGCTTCGCTCCCCCCAGCACGAGGCCACGCGGGCAGCCCCCGCCACCCCGTCCAGCACGCCACGGCGATGAGCAGGCTCCACTGGTGGCTCCTGCTGGTCCCCAAATGTGCCACTCCCAAACCCACTGCAGCCCCGGCCAGTGTCCCCTACACATCCCTTACTTTCCAGTCCAAAATTCAAGCCCTGCTCTGTGCAGCCCCACCTTCTCCTACACAGGGACGTGGAAACAGGGAGCAGCAAAGCAGCGCTGTGGGACTCAGCCCAGAGAGGTTTGTACTTCACCCTCAGTCCCGCAGAGAAGCAAGGATGGGCTTCTGCAATGCCGCGGGATGAAAGCAAATGCCGGGGACTAGCTGGCTCGCTCAGCTTTTGGCACGTGCACACCCATGAGCTGCATCCCACCAGGACAGAGACAACCCCTTGCTCAGTCCCAGTGCTTGACCCAGAGGGACCAGCCTGGACTCACTCTCCAGTAAAGCCTTACTTGCACGTGTCCGCACCTCCTGCCTGTCCCGTGGCTCGCCACGTGCCAGCGGAGCCCAGGAGACCTCTCCAGTCACCGCTCGACCCAAGGAAGAGCATCGGCACCCTCCTGGAGCAGTGCTAGCTTCAACCAAACCTGGGAACTGAGAACAGACGACAAACGGGAGCAGCTGCCAGTAAAGTCAGTGTTTCCAGAGGATCTGTGTTTACTAAAAGCTGTTGCACTCCAGCCAGAACAGGTGTCAGTCATAGCAAAATCTCATGGCAGCTATTCAATTTGAAGGCACAAGAGTTTGACATCAGACCAAAGAAAAAAAAAAAAAAAAAAAAAAGCATCGTTAGCAACTTCTCCACTCTCCATCTTGCTTATAGCCTTGGAAAAAGAAAGGTGAAGAGCCAAAAGGAGGAGAAAACCAGGTGTACCAGGCACGGCCCCAGCGCAGCCACCTGAAGCAGGCATCTCCCTATCACCAGGAGATGCTCCGGGTGGATCTGTCCCCTCTGTGACAGAGCCACATCACCCACTGTCACCCAGCTGCCACGGGTGGACTCAAAGCAGCACCCACCTACCCCAGGACGGCCCCGTCGCACACCCGAGCTGGCCTCATCCCACCCACAGGCCAGCCAGCTGCCTGGAGATTTACACCGAGCACGATCAGAGCAGGCCCCGCACTGCCAGTTCAACACTTCCCACCAGCCAGACACCGACCCCTGCCAATGCTGCCGACATCCTCGTTAGCGCCTTGCCCGTGCCTGCCCTGCTCCCAGCTGCTCTGCGTCTGTCCGAGCGCTCTCTCCGCGGTTCCCCGGAAGCAGAATGGGGGCAAGTCCCCGAGGTGCTCAGTGCGGGCTGGCACACCCTGCTCCTCCAGCCCACGCCAGTGTCCCGCTGCTCTGCTGTTGAGGGATTTCCCCGCCGCATCACACACACGTCTGTGTTTATCCCTTCCGAGCCTCCAGGGTGGTGCTAACAGGCAGCGAGGACGGGAGAAGCCGAGGAGGGTCCTCCTCACCCAGGGACTATCCGTACCTCTGCAAGGCGGGTGAAAGGAGCGGGGCTTTGTCCCAGTTTTAGAATCACAGAATGGTTTGGGTGGGAAGGGACCTTTAAAGCCCATCCAGTCCAACCCCCCTGCAAGGAGCAGGGACTTCTCCAACCAGATCAGGTTGCTCAGAGCCCCGTCCAACCTGGCCTTGAACGTTTCCAGGGATGGGGCATCCACCACCTCTCTGGGCAACCTGGGACAGTGCTCCATGAACACAGCGGCTCCAGGCTCTGCCCAGTGAATGCATTTGCCCAGTCTGGCTGGAAACCATCCCTGGTGAGGCTGCTCTGCTCCCTCTGCCTCCATCCACCCCCTCGCTGCCACAGCGCCGTGCCCCGTGCAAGCTCAGGACGGCAGACATCTCCATCCCACCGCCCAGCACTGGGCAGGTAATACTCCAGCAGCAGCCATTCCCCACGTCCAGGTACACGCTGCTCTCTGCTCCCCAGGAAAAAAAAAAAAAACAAAAAACAACAAAAAATCATCATCAGTTTGCTTTCCCTTCTGGAGTTGCACCCGTTTCTATGTCAGAACAGCAGGAAAGCCACACGCCTGCTCGCAGGTGCTCTCTCGGCACGCACGCACCAAGACGGGTACACAAAACCAGCACTCAGCCATCTGCAAGGGCACTGGGCAAGCAACCTCGGAGGTGAGGGGGATCGTGCAGGAGAGATCCGCAGGAAATGCTTTCCCCAAAGCTGGCACGCTGCAATTAACTTCCTGCAGCCTGGCCGGCTCCCCTCCCTGCAAGCACAGCACTCCAGGCAGCTCCTACACCTTGTTTTATTTCATCCACGCTGCCCCAAGTTCATGCGTTTCTCCTGCTCGCTTTGTCCCCTGATACCAGACGGGCTTAAAAGTAAAACAAGGCAAAGATTTATTAAGTGGGGCTCACCGTAAAGGTTTCCGAGTTGCAGTTGTGGAGTCTGGAAACAGGATTACAAGCAAAGCAAATCATGAAACATGGCCGTAACCTCTGCACGGCAAGACATGACCCCTCACGTGCTCCAGCCCATCTCACACCCAAGCACGTGGCACACACTGGCTGGGGCAGCTGCCCGGCCAGCTCGTAGCCACTCGTCACCGCATGAACCTCTCCATGCTGGCCCGGGGCTTCTTCAGCCTCCCCTCTGCTGCACTCACCTCCATCAGCTGGCCCAAGCCTGATCTTCGGCAGAGCTTCTACCATCCCTTGCCTTAAACTAGCTGCACATGTATTTGTCGGTTCAGAGCACTCCTAGCTCTTATTCGAGACCATAAACAGCCTCTGCTCCACTCTGGTGAGACCCCACCTGCAGCACTGCGTCCAGCTCTGGAGCCCCCAACATCAGAAGGACGTGGAGCTGTTGGAGCCAGTCCGGAGGAGGCCACAGAGACAATCAGAGGGCTGGAGCACCTCTCCTGTGAGGCCAGGCTGAGAGTTGGGGCTGGTCAGCCTGGAGAAGAGGAGGCCCTGGGGAGACCTTACAGCGGCCTTCCAGAACCTAAAGGGGGCCTACAGGAAAGACAGGGAGAGGCATCAGGGCCTGTTGTGATAGGACAAGGGTAATGGTCTTAATATAGAAGGAAGCAGATTCAGACTAGATATTAGGAATTTTTTTTTTACACTGAGGGTGGTGGGACACTGTCAGAGGTTGCCCAGACAGGTGGTGGATGCCCCATCCCTGGAAAAATTCAAGGCCAGGTTGGCCGGGGCTCTGAGCAACCTGATCTGGTTGGAGATGTCCCTGCTCCTTGCAGGGGGGTGTTGGACTGGATGGGCTTTAAAGGTCCCTTCCCACTCAAACCATTCTGTGATTCTATGATTCTTCAGACATGTCCTCAGAACAGGTGGTAGATATGGGATAAAGGCATCGTCCTTATGCATGTCCTGGGACAAAACCTTGATGAGTCCCATCATCCCCCACCCAAGAGCTGGACAAACAAAAAGCTGAGTGTCACGAAAAGCTAAGAAGGGGAACAGTGTTCTCTCATCCCCCCAGTATCCATTGTTTTCCCACACTGAGCTCACAAGAAAGAGATGCGAAGGCTTGAAGCCAAACTCCAGGAGGAGCACCTTGTCCATATCCTGGCAGAATGAGCTGCAGACTCACGGGGGCCAGCGGCAAGGAAGGGTGCTGCTGGGTCCCTCCAGGAGCACCAGCCACGGCCACCGGCCTGTACCTGGAGAATGGTGGATGCAGGCAGATATGGGTCCCGGCAGGACACATGCAGCAGTCTCTTGGGTGGAAGCAAACAAACATCTGGAGGCATCTGAACAGCTTGCTGCAGTCCAGTTTGTCCTCACACCCAACCCTCTAGTCTCAGCGAGCAACCCAAGCCCACTTGGATTCAGTGGCTACTTTGCATGAGCCAGTGGCCTCCTGGGAGGCTCAGAAAAGCAGGATCTCCTCTGGAGACCAAAGAGCATCCAGGGACTCCCTGTCCTCTGCTCCAGGGATCCGGGGTCTGGAGGGTCCAGCCCCTGTTTGACCCTACTTGTCCTCCTGTCTCCTGCCTCGCAGCAGCAGAGCAGCCCCCCAACAAGAGTCCCTGCAAGCCAGGGCAAGGGCCTGCAACCAGAGCTCCCCACGCTATGGCAGGTCCCCCTGCAATATGGGGACGTGTTTTGCAAGCTGGGATGACACTTCCCATGGAGCAGGACTCGTTTCCACCCACTGATGGATCCCAAATAAGCTCAGCCCAGCCAGGCACTGGCAGCCAGCTGCTTGGCATGGGGTAAGCCTCGCCTGGATATGGGTTGTCCTTTGGTCTGCTGCAGACCAGGTGTCCCCATGACCCCCAAAACCCAGGGAGCAGCAGAGGTGAACCAAGCCCTCCGCGGCCAGACTGACCGCCTCCTCCTCCTCTCCCATGCTGGGGGCTTGGCAGCCGGCAGCAGGCTGCCCCGGAGCCCGGCTGCGGAGCCCATTGTTCCCTTTGTCTGGCCTTTTGAGCACGAGCCCGCGCGGCTCAAGGCGTCCCCTCCACCATGGGGAGGTTCACACGCTCAGCCACCCTCGCCACCCCCCAATCAGGTCAGCCGGTGGGCGAGGGGCCGAGCGCCTTCCTAAACCCAGCCTTCGACCCCCAGATGAACCCCAGGCTGAGGGCAGCTCCTCTCCTACCCCAGCTCCAGCCAGACACTCTCACCCTTCCGAAACGCGAGCAGGGAAAAGATGAGCACGAACAGGCGTTTTCCAGGGGACCTTACCCCTCACCCGGCCACTCTGCCAAAATCAAGAGCCTGCGTAAGGTCGGAAGGGGTTCCCGCACCCAGAAGGTCCACCATCACGGCCAAGGTCATGAGCACCTGGAGTGACACGGATCCCCACGGCACTTTGCCTTGGAAGCCGCATGTGGTCTTGAAAGCCGAGCTGGAGGGCGACGGGGCCCCCACTGAGTGTGGGCACCCAGCATCGGAGCCTGGAGAAGACGCCTTTCCCTTTGGGACCAACCGCCAATAATACAGCGTCTGCCACGGGAGGCTGCGTCAAAGGGATTCCTGGTTTCTTCCCACCTCCTGCAGCGAGCCAGAGATGCAGCCCAGCACCCCGCTTTCTGCAGCCCAGCATCAAGGGCTCCCCGACGCCCCCAGGACAGGCAGGGGTGGGCTTCACCCTGCCCAGCGCACTCCTGCCTCCACCCTCCCAGTTTTACACCTGCTGCTTGAGAACTCAAGGGCGAGTGAAAAAATATAAAATAATGGATCGACACCCCTTCATCACCCTCTTCCTCACACCTCCCACGCTCCGATGCACCTCTGTGCCCCCCGCAAGCTGCAGCTTTCCTGCAGCCCCTGTATCTCTCCTGTATCAGCATCTTCGCCCTCCTTTCCCAGCCTTTCCCAGTTCTGAGTTGATGCTTTCAAAGAGCCATCCACAATGACTTTAAGATCTCTTTCTTAAAATGCTAATAAGTAATTTAAAGACTGCCACTGTGCATGCATGGGTTTAGGGTAATTTTTTCCATGTGAATCCCTTTTCATTCATCCCTGACTACATTTAATCTGCCACTTTATAGCCTGGTTATCCAGTGTCATGAGATCCTTTTACAATATTTTAAAGACAACTGTTGTTTTTATCATCCTGAATAATTTTGTATAATCTGCAAACTTTCTCGCCTTCACGTTCCCACCCCTTTCCAGCGCATCTATAAATACGTCGCACAGCGCAAGCCTCACGCTGACCCCTGTCCAGTGGGAAAACTGACTCTTTGTTTCCCCCTCTTTAAGCAGATTTTAATCCATAAGAGAGCCCTTCCTCTAAAATTACTGCTTTGGAGTCTCCTGGATCACCCAGGGAGCTCTTCTTAAAGGATGCTCGTCCCATTTGCTGTGGCCCAAATAGTGGTTTTATCAATTTATTTTAAAATATAAGCTCTTCTGCCATCACGTCAGGGCAGCCTCTCAGCCCTGCCCTGGGAAGGAAGGCTCCTTGGCAGGAGTACTCTTGGCTGCAAGCATGTGGGGGGACACTCAAGTTGTTCCACGTCTCCCCAAGTGCTGCATCCTGGTCGGGTTTAACCTCTCGATTCTCATTTCTTGGGTGGGGACCTTGGCAGGGATAATTCACTTCTTCTCACGAGTTATTTTTCAAACTCCTCTCAGGCTGCCATATATGGTTTCGCATTTACCCCGCCACAGGTTCTGATTTTTTTCCTTATTTTTAGACACCACTTCTACTTTCTGAAGAACATCTTTTTACCTCCAGTGACCTCCTTCAATTTGCCATTTAATCAAGATTTATTTTCTTTTTTTTATAACTCATAAGTTAAATGGCTGCACACATTTATCCTGAACTTTAATACCATTTCCCACATCATGTGCAAGCATTCCCTATTTTAGCCGCTCCCTTTGGCTAACTCCTTCATTTTGCCCGACTCACAAAATGTGACGGTATTTTACAGATGAAATGGATTGCCTCTAAGAAAGGAAAGAACATGATTTATTAGGCCAACTGATAAAGCTTCACCAGCTTTTGGAGATCACCAGCCCCTTCTCGTGCCCATCAGGAGACTGAACCCGCTCCTGCGGAGCCAGCCCCACACCTCGCAATGCGTCACGCCGGTCTAAACCCAGAGATCCTCCTCTCGCGGGCTCTCCGCAGAGCCACCATTATCCACAGCCCCTAAAACTGCGATTTCTGAATAACACCCCCATGTCATCCTTACGGAGGCAAGGACCATCCACAATTACAGGTGCGTTTTCTGCCCTCATGGTCTGTTTCATCTTCCTCAACGTTTGGTGCCGTGAGTTGGGCCAGAGGGGCAGCAGAGACCCAACGCTGCTCCCTCCATCCTCGAGCCTGGAAATTCAGAGGGAGGCGGACAGCACGGCACGATTACCGCTCCGTCCTGTTTTGCTCGGGGGGGCTGGCACGTCTTGCACAAACTGTCATCCGGCCAGCACGTTCCCAAGACACCCGATATCAATATAAAGTTGGTATCGATATATCCCCACACACCCCTCTGCAGCACATCTCCTCCCTCGCACCCTCCTGCTGCTGCCTCCCGAGGATCCCTGCCCACCTCCAGCATCCCCAGCATCCCCCCATCCCGCACTCCCTGCATCCTTGGGTGCCAGCCAGGGCTGAGCCCCCTCCCAAACCCCTCCCGGGGCGCTACCTCTCCCTCCCTCCCGCCCGCACCACGCGTCAGCGCCTTATCGCAAGAGGCCCCGTGGTTACCCCCTTATCTAACGGCTGAACTTTTGCCTCCAAGGATCTCCCTGCTACCCCCATCCCGATGCGGTCCAACGGGCAGCCGCACTTCGCTCCGGCATCTCTGCAAACCAAAAACCAGGTTTTTGAGGGATTGCAAACCAGGGTGAGAGCAGACAGGGGTCTTTCTTGGTTAAAAAAAAAAAAAAAAAAAAGGATTTTTTTGTGGGATGGGAACCCCGCAATTCCTCCTGGCGCACCCCCACACCAGCACCCATCGCAGCAGCATCGGTCTGTGGGGCGCGTGTTGGGGCAGGAGCAGGGGGCTCAGATTCTCCTTTATCACAGCTCTGGCTGCGCTCGCACAAAAGTGCTCGGGCTGCAGGAGGTATCTCGGCATCCAGTATTTACCCAGCTCCTCAGGCCGGTTTCGCAGCCCCGCTGGTGCCCACCCCTCTTTACAGCCAGCTCAGGTATGCGTACACAAACGGCTGCCGACCAGTGCGGGCAGATCCTTAGCCCGTCTGCAACTGGGACAGCTGCTCCCATCCTTGGGGGGACGGCCCCAAAACCCCTTGGCAGCATCCCCAACGCACGGCCACATCCCCCTCACACTCTGTAGGGTGTCCGGAGGAGCTGGGGGACATCGGTGGCCACCCCGTCCCCTTGGCATCCACCTCCAGCATCTGCTCCCTTGGCTTCTATCACCCAGAGAAGCTGGAAATACAGCAGGAATCAGGAGTAACTGCTGCTCCCACCCAGGAAGAGCAGAGGAGCAGAGCTGCAATGGACATTGCATTCATATTTATTTGGTCTCCAAAAGGAGATTTTTCTGCCGCTGCCCCAGTAATGCAAAGGGCAGGCGGGTGCAAGGAATGCATCTTGTCAAAAATTAACCCAGGAAACAGGGCCAGGAAGGGGAGGCACCGGCAGGGAGACGGCCAGCGCAGGGCTGACCCGCAACCACGGCCTCTGCTCCGCGCCTCAGTCCCGTTTGCCAAAAATTTGTTTCCAGCCTGGACTCAGGACAGCGTTTGCAGATTTAGAGTTCAAACCCTTGGGGTGGATCGGCTCCTCGACAGCTCCCATCTTTTTCCCTGGGCCTGCTGCTCCATCGCATCCCTCTGGAGCATGCTGGGATGATCCCGCAGCTCCTACGGTCCTGTCCTGGCAGGTCCTGGGCACACATCACCTCCCTGGAGCGCCGAGGCTAAAGCAACCGCCCTGGTGTCACCCGAAATCCCAAAGGGATGCCTGAAGTCTTCCTCCGCTGAGATCACAAAGCCGGACGCGACGAGGAGCAGACAGAGCCCTGTGCTCGCTGGCATCGCCCCTGGACCTGGAGGAGGCTGCGGAGGAGCTCGCGAGTGGATCATGGCCATGTGTACAAGAGAGGTGACCGTATTTTAACACTAAAATACGTTATAGCATACACAAAATACAATACACTGCATATTATGTCCACATATGCAATATAATAAATGCATAATGTACGTCGTGTACATTTCTATGCATTATTAACCACGTAGATGCACACAAAGGTGCTATCTCCAGCTGGCTCGGAGGACAGGCACGGGTGTTTCTGCCCAGCACCTCAGCCCTGGGAGAGGATTCGTCCCTCCCGTCCCAGCATCCCTCTCCAAGCCCAAAGCCAGGCTCAGGATCGCGACCGCCCGGCACAGAAGGACGCCCAGTATTGTGATACTGCTTCCCAGCAAAACTCGTGCCGGGCGACTCTCCCTCGCCCGTCAGAGCCTGCGCCACCACCTCCGCGCTGCCTGCGCCCTCGCAGACGTTCGGGCCATCTCGTCTCTCCTTTTGCATTTTTTGGCACACGGCTGGCTTTCCTCCAGCCCTCGGGAAACTTGCCAGCAAGGTTTATGAAAAGTTAACTCCAACGGGGTGAAGAGCGCCTTTAGGTTTTTGGGTTTTTTTCGCCGTCTCGCATGCAAGTAAGCCGGGCTGTTGATTTTAAAATACCTAAGTGCCCTTCCCAGCTCGCCCCAAAAAATATCTGGGAAGTCTCGGTACTCCAGATACGCGCGCAGCATACGCCAGCAGGAATACAAAGAGGAGCCGTTAGTGATAGCGGCACTGTTACCAACCGGTGCGGGATCCAGACCCTTCCAGGACTCCTTTGTTCTTGACTTTCTGGTTGTTTTTTTTTTTTTTTTTAAAAAAAAAAAAGACAAAAAACTCCTTTCCTTTTATAAGCCTGAACTTTCTCAGCTGCAGATACATTACCTTGCAACCGCCTCAACAACTGTACGCAATTCTTAACCTCTGCTTTATGTACGTTGTCATCCACCTCCCTGTTTTCCATATTGATTTATGTTTTACGTTCTTTTCACATTTCCTTTTAACAGAGCCGGTTTTAACCAAACAGCCTTTCCTCCCGAGCCCAAGACGCATTCTGCTGGCCAGTGAGGAATGAACTTCCAATTTTCATGCACACTCCTGTTTGTATTTCCTTCCCTATCAGCTTTGTTTCTAATTAAGGTTTGTTAAACACAAGTGAATATATAGCGTACAGAGAAATATAAAGCATGTAGATAAATAAACACCCCACACACACACTCACTGACTAAGGCTGCGCTTTCAACCGCGGATCCCAAAGCACTTTGTCATGTTCATTAACAAAACCTCGCGGCTCTCTTGGGAGAGACGCTTGTATTATTTTACGCCTTGTAATTAGGAAAACTGAGGCACAGAGGAGACAAGTGAAATTACCAGCACTACAGAAAAGCTCTGTAGTAGAGCTGAAAACAGGACTCAAGAGGCAGGATCCTCGGGCAAATAACCAGAATACTTTTTTTCCCCTGAACGAGCCCTTTTTTCCACCCATTTTGGCCCTGGGAATTTGCCGGAGCTGGCGACGGCGGTGCAGAGGACACTGCCATCACGGAGCTGCCCTGTGGCCAGGGGGCTGTGGTGGGGTCCAGCCACCGCCTCCTTGGCCCGCAGCCGCTGTTGGGTCAGTCCACCCGCACCGACGGGGCCCAGAGCATCCAGGACAGGCAGACGGACGCCGCGTGCAAGCATTCCAGGGAGGCAGCTCCCAAAGAGGAGGAAGGAGCAGAGGCGCGCCCAGGGAGTTGCGTCCTGCGCGCCTTCGCCTCGCCGGCTCTGCAGAAGCCTCTGCAAGGAGGGAAAGGCTGGCAGACGGTAGCTGGTTGCCATGCGCTGCGAGCCACCATTGCAGCCCCGCGACACACACACGCACACAAGGCAGGAGGCAACACTGGAGGCACGGGGGGCACCTTGCCAAACCAGAATCAACATGTTCAGCCCCAGACAGGGACGGGTGCTGGAAGCAGGGTCCCCTTTGACCATCGCCTGGGGAGCGTCACCATCCATAGAGGAGCGCACCTTACGGCGATCACCTCAGGTGGGTGAAACCCCCGCCAGCACTGGCCGCCCCCAGTTATTACCCATCGCTTGGGATGAGCACGAGCTCACGCATCCAGTCCCAGTCGCTCCTGCCATGGCGGTGGGAAGGTCACCCATGTCTCCAAGCAAGCACGCAAGAAGCCCTGGGAGCCGGTCGCTGACCCCCCGGCACTGCCCGGCAGCTCGTCTCAGCGTGCAGGAAGGGCAGGGCGGGGTGGAGGTGTCACCACATCCCGCACCACTGGCTCCCACCCCACCGTAGTCAGCAGCATCGGCTCCACAGGACCAAGCCTGCTCGGACCCTGCCGGCCAAGTGCAAACCCCATCGTAAGTGTTGATGCCACCGGCTGATCGGGCCAGACGTCCCACGCGGACACGTATGCTCCCACAAACGGACTCATCACCCCAACCCCCTCCCCATAATTAAAAACATACTGGGCTCATTTGAATAGCAAAGCTGGCTAGCGCTCTCCGCTGCAACGTAAATAGTCCTATTTATGCCAAGCTCCCATATTGTAAATATCACGATGTATAGCTGGCCAACCCATGAGTCATCTCCCAAAACTCCAACTTAATAAATGGTGCCTCATCCACGTTCCAGACAAACACCATCCGCGCGGCTCCCACCGCCCGGCGCCTCCACGCCCAAGGCCAACGACGGCCACCCCACCAGCCTGGCGAAGCCACCCAGCCCCTGCCGCCTGGGACGCAGCCCTCTCCCGATGGGCACACACCCGTGGAGGGTGTCGTTGCGTTAGGCTGAGCCAATTTTCAGCTTGACACCTTGCTCTCACCCCTGCCCGGCCCAGTTCTCCAGCGTTTTCCGGAGCGGGATGGAGGCAAGCGGGCATGGCCGAGTCAAGCTCGGCAGCGGGAAGACGAGTCCGTCCGTGCCTGGACCCCACAATCAGGCTCTTGCCCATCGCCTTCCCGGCACACCGGCTCGGCTTTGTCTCAGCACCGGGGTGGAATTCGGTGGGGAGCACGGTTCCTGCCAGGAGAAGCTGGGAAAAGCCAGATCACCAACGGGGAAGCTGGCCAGGGGCTGCAGGATGCTGGCGAGGCCTTGTCGAGGTGCGTCCCAAAAAAGCCTCTCAGCAGCAGCAAAGCCCCCGGGCATCCCTGGCAGAGAAGCTGCGTGGTACCCAACCGATACCCGGGGCACCGGCTGCGGGGGTGCCGGGCGGGATGCCCGCTCGGGATGCTCCGCCTGGGCGAGAGACAAGGGGGACGCGGCGATGGGGAAGGGTCTAGGGGGCGAGGGGAGGCGGGGGACACGGACACCCGAGGCGTCCCCCAACTCCGCACCGCGCTCCGGCGGCAGCACCCCCGGCCGGGGCAGCACTTCCCCAAAACTTCGCCCTTCCCCTCCAGCACTGCGGCGGGGAGGGGCTGGGGGGGGGGCCAACGTGCCACCCCCCTCCTCAAAAAAAAAAAAAGAAAAAAAAAT